>DVVJ01001239.1:0-11906 GCA_018234505.1 Junonia neildi neildi | reverse complement strand
AAAAAAAAACATCACAATACATTTCTTTTGTTTTATTCAAAAACATTTTTTGAAAAAAAAAATCAAAATATATTCACAGCATAAATGTTATATATTTATTGAAACATTGTATTAGAAAGTAACACGAAATGTTATTTAAATTAACAATAATAGGTATAGTCTTTTACTACTCTCTCCGATTAAACAATGTCAAAAAAGTTATAAATACAGAACATAAAAAAGGCATAATAATAATAATGCAAACGTAAAAAGTAATTCTACTACAAATCAAGGAAAATGAAAAAGGACGTATAATTTAAACATAAATATATGTAAGTAACCTTTCATAAGTACCAATCCTTTAGCAGATATTATTTTGGTGGTATTTTTAAATCTTCAAAGCCATCGATGCTATCAGCCTACATAACCATTACAGCATACAGCTGCAACAAATCTACAACCAAATTATTCAGAAGTAGTCGTAGATTAATTTTGACCTTCTATTGGTTGCAAACTCGTACGCAAAACGGTTGATATTTGACGGAGACTCTGTCGCGCCAGGTGGGTGTTTTTGGTATTACAACACAATTTTGTGAGGCTGGAGTACCATCACGTGTACTGCAACACCAGTCTGTCTCTTTGACATTTTAGGGTAGAGGATGGAAAGTAAGCTCAGTTTGAGAGTGAGCGAACAACAAGTTCAGTTGAGAATCCAGACCAACGTTAAACATTTTCACTAATTTAGCAACAGCTTGGTCTGGTTCTTTGCGTACCAATGCCGTACCAGAGACTTTCATGAGGTGTACTTCAGAATCAACCGATCCACCGCCTGTCGTAGCCAGTTTCACATGACACGTGACATCCACTTGAATATACTTCTCAACGGCTTTTCCTCGCTTTCCTGGCACATCAACGTACTTCGTTTTCTCTTCAATTTGGGGTAAGTCAGCGCGAAAGACGGTAGCTTCGCCGATTTGACCCTGAAAAATTAGTTAATTATAATTATGTTCAAAAACTTAATGTTTACATTCTACTAAAACATATGCGGATGAATAGGTGGCTTGAATCCAATTGTAAAATTAGAAACATGTAGTCATTTGCCAAAAACAACTATAGGAACAGTTCTAAAACGATAAATGTAGGAGATAAACAAATCGGTATTTACTCTTACACCATTCATCATTCTTATTCTGGCTTCTGTCCAAAAATAATAAGAAATTGTACATATTTTATACTTACTCCATTTCCTGTGATAGTAAATTTCATGTCAGGGTGGACAGCACGCGGCTCCATTCCAACCCCTTCAGGATGAGAGTCGGACCAGAAATAGTTTTCTGGTGCGTTAAGGGTATCAGGTTTGAAAGTGATGCGTTTTCCATAGCCCATGCCAATTGATTGCAATAATAGGCTGCGGCCTTCAAATAGATGACGACGGCTGTTTGCTGGTCTCACTCGGTAACAGAATCCAGGAACAATGCGTGGATCGACGTATGTTCCTTTAAGAGATTAATGCAACAAATAATTAGCTATTTGTACCTCCTATAAATATAAAATTAAAAAGTTACTTTTTATATTAAACTTACCAATAACAGGAAGTTCGTATCTTTCAAGTCCTACTACGGAATACTGGCATGGAATGTCATTAATATCACAGCCATTTACTTTAATTCTTCTTGACGAAGACTTGACACCAGGCTTGAGTTCGTAACCCTTCTTCAGTTGCTTAATTCCAATAGCGACATTAACAACTCTAGAAACAACTGCATTTCCCCGTCCTTTCTTAAGAATAGCGATGCCAGTCACCGGCACTAGTTTTGTTATTCCGTCGTTTTCGTACCATTCCACTTTGCACAATGTGTTAACTTTCACTTTTTTCTCAATAGATCCGTCTTCAGAGATTTTTTGCTCCAGCTCAATTTGATTTTTCTAAAACATCAAACGTAAATCAGTTTTGTTACTTTTAATTCAATTTTTAGATATCACACCAATTTAAATGAAATGGATATATACCTGTTGTTGTACTACTTCCAGAATTCCTTGCGGTTCATGATTGGCGTCATAAATAGTGAATTTGTCTCCAGCAGAAACTGCTTCAATTTCAAAAACGAATCCTTCTGGTCGAGAGTCCGTCCAAAAGTAATTGTTGTTATCATTCAAAGTTGAGTCCACAGGCTCAAAAGTCATCCGCCGAGCAAATCCACGTCCAATCGATTGCAGAGTAAGGGCCTTACCACCGAACAAGTATCTTGGCTTCAGTGATAGAGGAGGGGTGTCCAAAGTCTGAAAATTTAAAGACATGATTTATACATTGCCCCAAAAGAGGTATCAAAATATCTATATTTATTTTCATTGTAGATTTTAATTTAATCAACAAATGTTCTTGAAAAAAAACATTACTTTTATTAACTTTAGTTAAAATTAAATTTGTATTTAATGACAATGTTTAGTTAAATGTATCTTTAAAGTTTAACACTGAAAGTTTAACAAAAATTATAACCATATGAGTGTCACCTTGTAATTAACGGGGAAAATATGAAAAAAATGGCATGAAGCCCTTATGAATGATACTTATGGTTTACCTATAACATGCCGCCAGCCAGAATGTCACTCTGACCTGTCGGGTGTCAGCGAGCGTTCTTGAAGTTTGTATTGTGAGCGCCTCTCTGGGCGTAGGTCTGAAAAACTGGACGATCCACATACCATCGCCTACAACGGCACACAACCAGTGGCAAACACACGCAAGCTAACAGTGTTGATCGTTGATGATATTTTCATTCTGTAAATTTCAGCAACGGACACTGCCACTCACTGTCTAACACCCCTCTAACCTAATGTATCCCAAGTTACGTGAACTGCTGAAATGATCTACGAGTCTAATCGAGTTGAATTCGGACCCAATTTTTTATTTTTTATATGTACAAGTACAAATCTTATATACAATTACAACAGCATCTTTTAACAATTAAGTGTAAGGTTGACATTAAAATTATCAATTTACAAAATTATCAAATGAAATAAAGGTTTTATATTTATAGTATTAGTCTGGAAACACAAAAAAAATATTTCCAAATGAACTAAACTGAAATCAGTGAGGAAAATATCGATGTGATAATCGAAAACTCGCAAAATTACAACTAAACATCATGACAACCTTACTTATTATTGTGCAACAAAAAGGCAAAATGAAAACCATAAGTAACAACAAATTAATTTGTGATTATTTGATATGAAACTTAGCGAAAATTCTTCTAATTAATTCAATATGTATCTTCCGTTAAGAGTAATGTATGTTTTTTTATAATAATAACGGTACAATACATTAAGAAATTTCGCTTAGCTCATGAATATTTTTGCAAGAATACATCGGAAAACAAACTCACCATCCAGTTGATTTCTGAAAATATTAAATCTTGCAAAAACATCCTACAGACAATCACAAACATTCATTAATATATTTACAGCTTCAGAAATATGGCATTGAACAATTTCTAAAAGAGTCATAAAATGCCATTTAAAACATTAGAGATCCATAGACCACAATAATTTGTTAAAAGATAACCGTCTTATAAAGTCCTGAATTCAATTCAAGCAGTATCCTTTTTAAGTAGTCATTTCTTTCGCAGTTCAGTAAAAATTTTGCCCTTAAATGATATGGATCTTCTGAGTTTTTCTGATGGTATCAAGTCGATAAGCATCACATTGATGGTACGAAAGCTGATTCTTATAAACTATCGACGAGTCGATGAATCAAGCCACATTCAACAACTTAGGTTTAAGATTAGTCGCTTTTATAGAAAAAAAATCTAATGTTGTCGTTTAAAAATTAAATCAAAACATCAAAAGATCTGAAATGTGGAAGATTGCTTTTCTTATATTACTTTGAATAGAGCAATCATCAACACTTCTCATTGAGGCATTACTGAAAGCGACGAATCCTCAACTCAGGCAACGATTCCAGATGAACATTCTTAAATCGTTTGATCAGATTTCTCGTCTCACCTGCATCGGTCTAATTTTGTATCTGAAGCCAGTTCTGACTCGAGGGTCGATGTAGACTCCGATGACCGGCATCTGATGCGCTGCCGGGGCTGGTACGCGGTATACGGCGGGAATATCTCCGAGAGTACTGGCATCCAGCAAAACCTCCTTTTCATATGCATTTTCTGACCATAAAGACCATGCAGGTTTGGTTGAATGTTCATGATGATCCTGCAAACAATTGGTAATGTATTATGTTTTCAAGCAAATAGGCAGAATCAAGCGTAATTTCTATTTCTATTATAGAAACCCTTGAGGATAATGAGTCCATAAATTCACCTTAATCAATGCTAAACCAAGACACTCTAAGCAGCCGCAGTCAACTTTGTGGCTGGTTAAGGTTTTGAGCATTTCTTTTATTTCAAATGCTCTTCGGCTGATTGGAATATGTGACTATTCCGCAAGCCGTTCCCAAAGAGAATAAAGGAAGTTAAATTTATCCACGTGTAAACCTATGTCTAGTCGTAACTTGGCACAGTGCATAATACGACATAATAGTATTTTTTTAAATACTTGGCAAGATGCAGGAAGTGAAAACGAAATCATTTCTAGAGATGTACGTAGCTTAATTGCTCAAATGAGTAACGAAATAACAATTTGTAATTAAAATATCTACAAATATAGGATTCTCATAAAAATCATGTTTCATGAACTGTAGACTATAAATCAAAACTACAATGGGATTTACTTTACTGAAGCGGTTTCAATAAAATTAATTTACTTCATCAATTGAATTATGAAGGACATTCGTGAAACGTCGTCACTTATTCTATTTATTGTTATATTGCAAGATGGAAAAAAGCGTCTATTTGCGCATCAAAGTAATCAATTTCAATTGCCTCAATTGCCGCGATTCATCTCGGCCAAAGTCCACACTAAAGAATGTGGTTTATTTTTAAATTTCCTGCCAACAGTTTTTTCTGTTACGGTTTATAAAACTAACGCATCCTACGCAAATGCTCGTGAAACTAGCTAAGAACAACAGTGTATATTGGAAAACTATTTTTACCTCTAGATACGTATAAACATCGGTCTGCCAAAACTAGATCGTAAATTAATTCATGTCATCTTTAGGTATACACTCAGTACTGTAGCGGTAAATATTTCTAAATCTAAAGGAGGTATAAACATTAAATACAATATTTTATATAGAAGCGTAAATGTTTCTATAATATATTATTAGCCACGCAATATCGAAGAAGACTACAAACCAATCTATAGTTTCTGGTAGTGTTATTGATCTCACTCTGAATAATGGAGCAGCGAAGCGCAACAAATGCTTTATCAATGCGAAGCCAAGCATTGGAAGGCGTCTGGCTGAATAAACTTTGATTAGATACAACGAAATGAACGTACTTATCGGCTTAAATTACACATTATTTTGTGTGTAGACGCAAGACGCAGGGGGTCGGGCTCTGACGTAAGTAGAAAGATAACCCAAGAAAAGTGGGTGTGACTGCCAACATTTTTATACGTTACATTGTATGATATACAACATACACAATATTTCATTATGTGCGCTATGAATAGAATGAAATAACAAAATACCAAAACAAAATATTTAAAACAGTTTCTGACATAGTGACAATAAGATAGCCGTCGATCTAATTAAAAATATACCTACTGGCGTCAATTAAAGTTATTTTGAGCTTTTATTATTTTTTCGGTGAACAAATAAAATATTTTAATTTTATACTTTTTATTAACAATAATATTTTCATATTTACTTTGGATTTTTTAAATAAATAATTTATGCATATAACGGTATCTTTATACCTCACCGCCTCAGTCTATTTATATTTCCTACTCTCACTTTCATGGTTTCAACTGCAGCTTTTATATCTTCTTTGTTAAATATGAACAATAATGAAGTGCATAAAAACAAACGCACAAAAATAGAACTAGGTATACCTGATTTTGTGTATTTTTATTTTATTTTTTATAAATTCAACTAACGATATACTTACATGTACATCTAATTCTGGAAAAGCCTCCTCGCCATCGCTCTCATACTCATTTTTCACCTCATTGTCAAATATACAAGTTTTCGGGGTATTCTCCGGCTCCTGGGGGAAAAAAGATTTTACAAATTAGTAGGAAATAAAACAATAAATAAATTCTTAAAATCTCTTATCGTATCCATTAAACGACCTAATTAAATATCACAAACAATCTTAGCTTAAAGATAAACAACGTAGTAAAGATGTCGGTTCATGAGGTGAATCCGAGACTTTGAAGATAACGGTCACTTAGATAGCTAAACGAGGTCAGATAAAACAAACATGCAACAGCCCTTGACTCAATGGATCTGAAGATATTTTAAAAACTTTAGTTATGTCTAAAGACACTTTAATTTCCTGTATTAAATGTTCCTTAAAATTCGATTACGTTGGCACATGAAGGGCATGCATTGAGCGAGGTGCGAGGTCAGGCTGACCTTAGTTTGTTTGGTCAGCTTGACATAACTGTTTTATTAACTTCTCGACTTTTATCTGAATTTTTAAGTATTTAATTGTTCTGATTTTAGAAAGTAATATGTATTGACGAAATATTTTCGCAAATTATAATTCTCATATAAGAAGTTATAAACACGTTTCTGATCTCTCTTTTAAAACGGTTATTTAAATATCTTGAATATTTATTCCTAGGCTGATATTCAAACGATATTAATGATACTGTTATTTTTCTTCCTTAAAATAAAAATAATTTATTTCCTCGTCATTTTAATAACAGGTTTTTAATATAGTTCTATAAAAATATTATCTAATTAAGAACAACAAGAAAAAATAAAATAAACTATGTTATTACAATTACAATTCATAATTAGATACAATTTATCAATTAGTTATTGAAATCAGGCAAATAAGATTCAGTCAAGTAAATTTTAAAGAAAAACAGAAAAGAAAACCAACATAAACTAGCTAAACAAGTCGTGGAATTTCTCCAAAACAGGATTTTTCTCGATATTTTAACTTTACCGCTACACACGAGATAGTAGGAGCAAAATAATTTAATAAAAAAGGTTCTTTCCCGAATTATAATCATAATCATAAGTTGCGAGTAAATTTTTCTATCTATTGGACACTTTCGATTCTTAGTACTTAAAATTATAAAATATATTTATAGTATAAATATAATATAAGGGTTAAGATAAGTATTTTACCTGAGCAGAAGGTAAAGTCTCAACCAGCGCTGGCTCCTCATCCAAAGCGGTGGAAGTTCCAGCAAGACGGGCACGGGTAAGGTTCCAAAGGCGACGCAGCGCTAATGGGGTCTCCTCAACTTGCATTTCCATTGCTGGGCTGGACATCATCTTGATTGTTTAATTGGTTTTTACCTAGCAATGGAAAAGATACTGTTGAAATTATCGTTTAATCTTCAATGTGAAAATTATCATACTCAAGACCAGAAATTCTCGATATAAGGGTTCCGTCAAAATTACTTAGTACTCGGTTTTAAATAATGACAGTAAAATCATAAAATATGAATAATAAATAAATAGTCGACTTGAAAGTATCTTTAATCTTTTTTAATATGATACGGTATAAATAGTTATGATACGGTAGATTGGTATAAAATAAAATAGACATAATCTGCATGCAAAACCGTGTACTAAACTTAAAACCGTAACCGTAGCCGTTCTTAGATTATTGTTATCAAGTTATATTTTTATCTGTTATTTTATTTTTAAATAGTTCATTTCAACATAAATTTCAACATACTTCGAATTAGTTCAAAACTATGATTAAAATTTAATGAGGAAGCTATATGCGTTCCGATAAAGCGGTCCCTATGTTTTAATTTTAAATATTAAAACTGGGGCACGTGATACACATTATATTTTTAAGTCATGGTTTCGTTATCACAAGGATTTCCGAAAATTAATGTAACTAGTTCAACATAGCGGTGACAAAATGTATACGGGGTCGACATTTTAACTATTTATATCTCAGAAAATAGAAGACAGTAAAAATCTATTTTTGTACAGTTTCTTCACAACATAATCAAACTTCATATATTAGATATATATTTAAAAAAATGCATTGAAATATTTTCAAAGTAGCTATACTAGAGGTACAAGATCATTGCATCCGATCATAAATTATATATAAACTTCCAGTCGAAGGAAAAATAATCTTCTTAAGTCCAGATTAAATGTATGTACATAACTTGTTGGGGTTCGATACCTGTTTGTATTCAATAGCCCCTCTCCAGGCGGAATAAAAGGAATGTCGCCAAAGGACAAAAAATACCAGCTTGTAAAGATATAACAGGTAAAAAGGACCTTTTAGGATCTCTTAGTGATAAATTGTTTAGAATTTAACTTACAGTTAATTCTTTTAAAATAGTGAAAAGAGATAGAACAATTTATTAAGCTGTAGCTTTAAGGAGGTTTCAAATCTGTTATAGACAGATAACATACATAAGATTAGATAAGAATTAAAAAAAACGACTTAACTTAAATATTGACTTACTAACTACTTAATAATACCTACGTCATATTTTTTTTTATTTCCTATTTAAAGTGAGATGTCAAAATTTAAAAAGGCTCAGTATTTATTTTAACAAAAAATAACAATAACAGTAAACATATTTATATTTTTAAAGCTAAGTGTGGTAACTAAATCTATTTATACTCAATCACAAACGTGAGAAAGTAATTTCTTGCATCGATACTAGTCACACGGGCTGCGGGCTGGCAAGAGAAAGCGTTCGCTTATGCATCTATGTCAGCCATTTGCTGCGTCTACTACAATATGCTATGCTTGCCAGAATATTCTTTCATAATCAGCCCATTGAGTCTCACGAAAATATTTTCTAAATTTTCTCATTGATAAAATTTTTCATGCATTTATATCTTATTCTATCAGAATAATTTCTTACCTCGTCAAAATCAAAATTCAGGTTATTACTCGATATGGTGTATCGAAACAATTTTCAATAGAAATCTGTAATACAAAATTTTTGTCACAAATGCGAACGTTTCTCACGGTGAGACTCAGCAAACGTACAGAAGCGCAACTCGATCACGACTGAGGGTTAACGCAACGAGTGAGGTATTTTAAACTTGAGTAATCGGTCCTCCCCAGCCTGAGTGTGAAGGGGACGGGGCTATATAGGGAAAAGAGAGGGTGATAGTAGCACGCAGGGTCCGCGTGCTCCACCAGACACTCACTCACACAGACGAAGAAGTTACGCATGCGTTCAAACTTCCAGCTATTGATACGTCTCAAAACGTCGAGGTCGACGTCACTGTCCTCCTTTCAGTGCGAAGTTCAGTCGAGATCGGAGAGGGTACAAACTTCTATGATTTTCAATTTGCAGGATAGTGATAACTGTTCAATGATGCTCCACGACTCCACAGCTTAAACCTGAAACCTCACATTAACTAGGAAAAGAAAGGATTTTATTCCCTTTAATGGTATTCATTCACAACAAAAACAAATAACATTAATGGAAAGTTTCAATGGTTCTAGTTCAATTAGCCTATACTTAATTGGAGTGGACCCGTTGGAAGTTTTCCTAAACATAAGGAAAACGTAAGGTAAAACAAAATATGACATTTATATGCACCAATATGAACCAATTCAAATGCATTATTAGATTTATTAGAAATGCTAGAACGGTAGGGCCGTTTGCTTACAGTAAAAGAAAAAATTTCTCATTCACATACACTGTCTTATCAAACGAAGTAACTCGTTTCTAGTTCTAGAAACATTCCCATCGATGTTGAAACTCGTAAACGCAAGCAAATATAACTGTGATGCATCGACGCCAACGCACATTTATAATAAGATTTTGTGCAACCCTACATTTAAATAGCGACAAGTGATTGAACTCTGTTAGTTTAATTATAATTGTATCCTTAAATAACAATCGTCTTTTGATTTGAGGCAATTTTAGCTGGCTCCACACAAACACACACTACGACTATATTTTTTAGGGTCTTGTATGTTACCTACATTATGAAAACTACAAGCTTTTTAATTCTGGTTGGTGTACCTATACCTACTAATAAGCAATGTAAATAAAATGAACCCTAAAAATTTGGGTGTATGCCATTAAAACGGTTGGAGTGGTTAGATTTTTAATTCAAATTTTAGGGAATGATCAACGTTCACCCATCTCTTATATTAAGTATATTTTCCGCAAATATTCAAAAATATAACTTTTTTGTTTAGGCCAGAAAAAAATCAATAGATATTACCCGACCCCTGGACGAGAAGATGGGGTTATATGAGATTTTTTTCACGAAAACTCCTGATGGCTGTTATCAACACGAAAACTGACAGGCCACGAGTTGGTGCCCCATCCGCAGCTTTACTCTAGATTACTTTTTCATTCATTGACTGCTTTGACTTTTACCAATAAATAATCTATAAGGGATTATTATCAGTAGACTTATATTTTCTATCCTGTGGTAAATCAAATTTTTGAAGTTGTTCTTAATTGATTTTAGAAACAACCAAATAGGCACAAGCTGGCATAGTAAAGGACCGAATCGAAATATTTTAAAAATTATGAAAGGCAAACAGTTGTTATTGTAAATATGGGTTTTAAATTCGATAACCACTTTTGTAATACAATTAATACTTAAATAATTGACGCAAACTAATATTAAAATAACTATATAGCAAGAACTATCTTGACAATGAATGGATGATTCATACTTACATAATTACATTTGAAGTTCAATAATTTTACTCACCGTCATTTCAATATAATTAATATAGGTATGTTAACGCTATCTTGTTATTATTTCATTGTTCCTAGGCACTTCACTTATCACTCCAACATTTTTTTCATTACATATAGATTAAAACTAGCTTTACTAATATAGAAACGCAGTACGACTGCCTAATAGGTAGTAAGTTTTCTATTCTTCGACGACAGTACTTGCAATGGTCAATGTTATAAGTATATCCCTTATTATTGTTATATAACCCTTATGTTTTCGACATGTCTCTTCGTCTGTCTGTCTCTATGTCTGGTTCATTTCTGTAAAATGAAAAAAAATCCCGTCTATTCCATAGTGCGGGGTATCGTTGAAAATATTTTGGGTGTGCAGAATTTTTTTTTTTTTTTTGTAAGAATCAGCTTCCCATTCTTAAATGTTAAATTATTAAATGTTCTCCGTCCTTTACCGACTAATCAGTTGCCTCTAAAATGTGAAAAAAAAGAAAAGAAAAAAGTAAGAATAACCTCGTGCAAATTTCGTTGAAAATTACTTAAAATGTATTTGTTACTTTAAAAAAAATATTTAATTAAACTTAATTTTAGGAATTATTAACATGTAGGTTAATGTGTACAAATACATTGGAATTGTTATTTAAGGATATGACGACGCTATAAGTAAGTATATTGTATTAAATACAATCTAAATCAACATTGAAATCTAGCTTTTACCTTGATATTAAAGATATTTTTAACCCGTACAAATCACTGACTAAAATGTCACGCAAACAAATCGTGATAACGGTTTTGCATAAAAATTTTAAAACGTTTTTGACGTCATTTCAAGAATTCAGTTATCGTACTATTTACACTGAACCACCTATTTTCTTCATTAGTTGACTTGTAGTTGACGTGCTCATTTAAAACGGTATTGATATAACCTTTGACTTTATAAAAATTCCGAAGAAATTATCTCCTTCCGCGCATGAAATTTTATGATGAAAATAAATATGTTTTAAAGAAGCTGTTCTATTAAGTAGTCTATTTCAAAATCATGAAGGATATATTGTTACAGAGAAACAATGACCAGCAAAGAACATGGCTCAAATTTCCGTTACACGATGATTGCCATCTCAGCCAAAGAGTATACAATACTACGTAAGAAGAGGCAGAACTTCTATAGATAAAAACCATTCTATGCAGTTGAGCTACGC
>DVVJ01001238.1:0-11907 GCA_018234505.1 Junonia neildi neildi | reverse complement strand
TGTAATAGGATAGTATCTAATTTAAACATATAATAATTTTATTTAAAAGAAGCTCTTTTCTAAAAAGGTAAACTAGGTAAAGCTAGGTTTCTTTTTTCAGGTAATTAATTCGCGTGACACAGCATGAAATGTTTTATCAAGTAATATGTTCTTTTGGTTATTAGGTTCTTATATTGCTCAAAATTTTTACATAAAATTTTGGTATTTGTTTTTTTAGGAATATTATATTGATAATTTGTACAAACAATATGATAACTCATCGTGGCATGTCACGAGTGACGTCACAAAATTATGCGACACGTATGTGAAAATCCACGAAAAAAAAAATGTTTCATCTAATAATTCTAATACATACAAAATATATTATTCATATTATTTTATTTAAATGATTTGCGATAAAAAAATACTTTATTCAGAAATAATGGTTCGGTTCCCTAAGTTACGTCAAAAAATACAGAAATAAATAATAGAAACGGCAAACAAAGAAAAACTTACTTACGTACAAAATTATTCTTATTGTGTCCAGATTGTTTTTACAAAAAGACATTAGAAAAGATTTTATTCTGAATACACATTATTGTTTGTCGATAGGTACTGAACGTATTTTGACGCCAATTTAATTCTTGAGGCAACACAAAATAGCGAAGAATATAGTGCTACATATACAACAAACTTTAAAAAAAATATTTATTACAAAATAATTATCTAAATCGATTTTCTCACTTTGCAATCTTATGAAATATCTAACAATGAGAGTTCTTAGAAATTTCACGTATAAATTTTACATGACTGTATTTATTCTTTCGTATTAATTCTTTTTGTATAGAACCTAACTAGGGACTTATCCACGTTTAAGAAAATTGCACTACAAAGTGCCAATTGAATGTAATTCCTTTGATGATGGAAGTGATGCACCGGTATTACAAATACAGCGTTGCTTATCTACAATTTTGATAATATCGCAGGCTATATTTTTACACGAATTACTGTTTAATATTATGAATATAATATAAATAGAAGGTTTCGTGGCACACTCCGTAGACAGACCACCCGTACATTGACGTTTCATATGGTCAATAATTAATAATAATTATCTCCTATGTGCACTAAAAACAAAGGTCTCTAATCCAAGTGCCACGTTAGGTTTTTTTATTGCCCAAAAATATCTTCAGTACTCTACAAGTCTATGATATTCAATGCTATTATTATAATGGTATCTTGAGAATCTAAAATGAGTAAAGTATTAAAATAGACAATTATTTTTAGTCTAAAATACATCAAAAGAGTTTTTCTTGTATTTTGTGATGCTTTAGCCTTGGTTGTTTCTACGAAACGTATTAACTGACATTTTTTCTAGGTTTCAATAACTAAAGTCAGATTTAAGTTTCCGAAAACAATTCAATTATGTATATTAAAGTTAGTTTTTACATATATGTAACTTTATACTACGCGGTGTCTTTCATGTTTCAAATACACATAAAAATTAAAAAATCTTTCGTAGATTATGCTTTTCTTCAAATGTTTGTGACACCTCTTTTTTTAAGATTTTTTGTTGTTATAGGTACCTAAATAAAATTGTTCAACATAGAGTCGTATCCCTCCTTACCTTCTGAAGCTGTACATTCATTCATATTACATGCGTAATAGCTTTTTGTCATTTTTTTTCACGTAAGCATACATAATATATTGCGCATATATTAAGTGCATCCTTGGTTTATTATGTTTCTGTTTTTAAATTCGCTTAAACAGCGGCATAATACATATCACTAAATATTTATTATAAAAAATAAAATCACTCGCCGCGTCTGTCTGTTCACAAAAAACTACCCAATGGACTTTGATGCGGTTTTTACTAACAATTGGATAATTTTCTGTTTTTGTTTTCTTATTGTTTTATTCTTTCGGTTTATATGAATGTAAAATATTTGTATCCAATTGCTTGACATTTGCTTAACCCATGCGAAACCAAGCTAGCGAGCCCGGCTTCGCATGGGTTAATAAGATACGTAAAATGATAAAAAACAATTCTTATCATTACGTAATTAAGGCGACGTCGCGTCGCGATCATTTTTTATTATATAAATGATTATATGATCGCAAAAGAATTCCTTTGTAATCTAAAAGGATAAAAATATTTATAATTCAATTAATATTAATAAAAAATATTTATATAAAACAAGTCTCGCAACGTTTTTGTACCGTAAAATGTAGTAAGATCCAGTAACGCAAAATCGCTTAATTTACTCAATCCCTACTTAAGGTAGGTACTTGGCAGGGGCATTATCGTGCCTCCAGGTAAAGTACATAAAATATATGGAAAGAACAGGCAAAGATGATGAAGAACGTGATATTACCAAACAAATCGGATATAGAAAAATCGCTTATAGGTATATAAGTTTCAAATTAATGATGTAAAATTGTAAACTTAAAATGTATTTTTAGCTATCTACATTTGATGATTTTTTTCCTATTTTTCTGAAATTTATTTTCCATATAATATTTTATATAAGGATAACTATATCTGTAAAACCAATAAGAAAACAAAAATCAAAGACATTCGCTTTTCTTTGCCTGTACCCTTCATGTTTTTCTTTGGTACTTTCTTGTGTTCTCTGTGTTTGCCTCTTTCATTGCATGTTAATCAGATAAATTTGTAACGTATAAATATTATTATCGTGAATAAAATTTGAACACGACAGAGGTAGGTTGAGCGAGCTAAAATCGTGTGAATGACTGGGTCTACAACCTGAGCGCAATGACGCTTGCCCAGCGTCCTGTGTCCTTGGCAGTCGTCGGCAGTAGAATAGAAATAAAACCGGTCAAGTGCGAGATATAAATATATAATACATAATATATAAATCTTATGTCAAACGTTTAAACGTATTTTGAATTAAAAACTTATTTAAATTAAAAATTATAAAACACCCACGCATAATAATTATGTCAATCAATACTAAATCTCTTTGTGGACCATTTTTCGTCGTGTAGTAGCTAATAACAGAAATTGAGAATGGTAGACAACTACGAGTTCGTCAGATTTAGGTATCATTGGTATAAAATCGTTCTCATTACCACTTAATCGGACTTTATTTTATGGACTAGAAATAGTACTGTCCATGTTACCGATTTTTATCCCTAATTAGTACTTATTTAAATAATGTACAGTTAATATATTTGTCATAGTATTTCTGTAATAATTTTCCTATAACTAAAATATTTGTTGACTTAAATAAAGCGTGAAACAATGTTATGTATATCTTTAGTAATTGTGAAAAACCTATCAAAACAAAGTTAAGGAAAAGAGACGAGGACCCAGATTGTATGTCAAATTGAAACCCCAACGATTATTGTTATGGGTTGTTTACACGTTATTTGTTAGTAACGCATTACGCGCTAATTTGCGTTTGGATTTGACTTACAAAATCAGGCCCCATTTCGTAATAATTGCGAAAAATTACAAACAACACAAAAAATCCTCTGTGTTATGTTGTGCTTGTTCTTCTACCAGCCCTATATATGTATCTTTCAATACTTTTCCAGATACACTGAATGTGAATATAAAGCAAATACCTAATAAATTACCAAAATTATTATCAGATGCGCCTTTCATATTAGTAACAGTAATAACTTAAGAATTTAAAACCATTTGCTTCTTATTGCATTGTTTACGTACGAATTATGGTAATTCACTAATAGATAAAATGCTTTTCGAACAAAAAACGAAGAACCCTCTTGTTTACTACTTGCTGCCCGTTTTTTTAAGTCAATAGATGTTGAGTTTTACCTTTTAAGGATAAAGTAGAAACATCTTTAACCCATTGTTGTTTAGTATAGTTGTAATGAAGTTAATGAAAACAGGGTTAGTAAAACAATTGTTGTTAATCCAGCAGCTTCGTTGCGCCAAATATGGTATTAATTATTTATAATGATAAAAATAAAGGTAATGCTGACATATATGTAAATACATACAGCTAAATACTTTTCTACACTCGAGTATCTATCTACTTTGTCAAGAAGATAAAAAAAAAACAAGTCAAGCAAACTAAATTTTTTTTATTGCGAAAGTAGTGAAAACTCAACTGTTTTCTCTATATCAGTAGTAATAATTTAGTGAATTAACAGAGAATTGTCTGTCGAAGAAACAGTATTTCGCAGACTATGAATGTGCGGAATGTAGTCTCACGGAGGATGCAAGCGTGCAACGGCGAACGACCGCGTCGGCGCGCGCCGCCAAGCGCGCATTCCCTTCGCTTGATTCACGCCATATTACTTTACCTTTAATGTTTCTTTTACATCATTTTGTTGTTATTTTTTATTACTTAATTAAATTATTATGAAAAATAATATCCAACGAAACATTCATTACCGCGTGAATCTAGAGAAAATTGGTTTGTTACCACGTGTTACTTACTTCCCTTCACGTTTTCACTTGTTTCGTTTTCAAACATCATTCAGAACGACATATTGCTGTACTTATATGTATGTATATTATTTTTAGTTTTTATATTTTCCTGCATTCACCGTTTAAGCAGATTTGAACCTTTGTACCAGTAATTACTTGTAATGTATAACATACTAGCAGTACGTAATCATATAAAACAACTACATACCTATTTACATAGTGTAACTACGTTATTTCATAACTATTAAAACATGATTAGTTAAGAAAAGACTATTAATAAGTTTGAATTAAGGTATTTTTATTCTACTTGTCGTAAAATTTTGTACCTACTTCTTATTAAATAGCAAAAGACGTTATTTTAAAAGATGAAACGGTCAATGGCGTCGCGGACGATCTCATCGAACAGAGTTGAATGTATGGGCGAAGGGATCTCGTCCTTCGGGGAATTTGCACTCACACATCAATAGGCGGGTATTAGAAGTTCTGCCGACGGTGCCTTTTAGAATTTTGTACATTTTATCCGTCTATTCACGTCTTTTAAGAACTTTCATAATGAACTGAACAAAAGAAGAATAATAGAAAAATAATAACAATAAGCCTGCTATTAGGCGTATTGTTATTATTTTTCTAATAAATGAAATATTTATAATGTACATAGTTAAAGTATTACCAAAGGTATGACTAACTGTTAATAGATAAAAATAGAAAAACAGTTATTTCGCCAACTCACCATTATAAGAAATTCAACTATTTGATAAAACAGAAAATGAAGATAAAGAAAATGTAACGCCACGTGAGAAGCACGTGGTTGGGAGCCGCCATTTTGATGTTTCACAGATTTTAGCGCCAAATTTACACCAGCCTGTACAATTTGTACTGAAGCTTTTAATTTTGTATAAATATGTACATAACGTACAATTATATTCAACAAAGTATTAGGTAGGTATATGCAAATCATGTATCTTTAATTATATTTATTTGTTCTTACTATATAATGGCATTTATTGAATTTCAGCGTCTAGTATTGTTTATTAATTTTATTTTTATTAAAACTATATCTACGAGTAGTTGAAAATTAATGGTATTTACTGATAATTTTGTGAGTTTTAATGAAATCATTTTCATAATAGAATATTGATAAAACTGAATACAAAACAAACATTTACGAGTACTTAATGGTATATGCCAACTAAGAATTACAATTTCATAGCCAATAATAACTAATAAATAAATATTCGTCTTTATAAAACTTTTTTCAAACCCTCATTTATTTTAATTTAGATGTAACATAATTAAACGTGTGGGCCGCGCACTTACGGAACTGTTCCCTATTCCCTATTCGGTTGGCGCCAAAACGTGGTACTTCCACGTTAATGGCCGCCGTTCATTGCGCCCGCCTGGGTGTATTGCCCGCAGTTCGCTACGCGCATCCTGCTTACTACGTTTTGATATCCTTCTCGCGCGCATATAATGCCTCGCCATAAGAAAGGGATGCGCATATCACGTGCAGCGATTTTTGTACCATAGAAGGACGCGCCATGAGATCAATGCACTTTCCGAGGACAGCAGGCCGTTTTTATACGGGTTAAAGCTCTTAGTTTTGATTGTAATTGGAATCTTATGTGAGTGAACTAAGACTTGTTTTAGAATAGTGTCTTTGATGTCGATGTCTAGACGCGCGGGAAGTGAATAAAAGTATGTAAGTAGAAGGCATTCCACTCGCTGGAATACCAGGCATATTGTGCGTACGGCGTCCTATAAGCTCGTCGTCGTCGCCAACGGCTGCTCTCTTTTAAATCCCACCTCGTATTTATAACCACGATGCCCATAATAGATTTATGTTAATATAGATTATTTACATATCTAAATATAACGTACTTTTTCTTACGCTACAATAGTCTGTTTTGAATGGAAGATTTATGGCTGCGTCCGCATGTTAGTTTGAATATTTTATTTGTTTTCTTGGCGTTAGAAATAACGTGTGTTTTTATAGTTTTAGTATATTTATATACATATGTAGGTAGGTAGGTGATAACCTGCTGGAATAAATTATTACTGGTTAAAAGACCTTTATTCTTCTATTTTTATTTTTGCACTTATTAAAAATAAAATAAATAAAGAAAACTTTTCAAGAAACGTACAAAATTATGCAGAACATTTAATTAATTTATAAAAATATGTATGTATTTCTGTACCGAGTTCTGCCTATCACAATTATACCTTTTTTTTTAGTAAACTTTGATTTAAGAATGAAAATATTTTCAATAAACTTTTCGTGGAAAATCCCATAACATTGAAATAGATAGTCCCGTATTTACAAATAAAATAGTGTTGATTAAAACGGATAGGCGACATGTATCGAATAACATTACTATAACAATATCGATACAAAACGGAAGGAAGCCTTTAAAGTTAAAGGAAGTTTTAATTATGTTACTTGTCACTAAATATTGGATAGGTAGTAAGTAATCCCTTTTACTATTTAGGTGTTGATGTTGTACATTATAAATTTATTTTTTTATTAAGTACGAGTAGCTGTACATTATTTCGTTTTACATTGCTTATTTATCTTAAAATTATTTTTTGGCTTAATAATATATCTGGGGAATTATTTTTAATAAGTCAATAATATGTAATATTCTTTATGGTCCACCACAATAAATACAAACCAAATACCTTTAATAATATAATGTACGGCACAAAAGGCGGCTTTATCGCTTAAGAGCGATCGCTTCTAGACAATTTTTAGTCCCATCTTTTAGCTAAATAGATTTGAGTATTCGATCGAGCGTTGAATTGGTAACACTGATTTTATTGCTACTATTCTATAGTACTTAGTCTATAATTACTTTCAAATTTTTCGCACACTTCTTGCTTTTGTATGAATTAACGCACGAACACAATCATGTTTATTACTTCCGGGATTGATAAGGTAGGGGACAATATAAGATCTATTAAATCTAGATGAAGTGTTAGAAAACACCTGTGTACATATCACACCATCTGTATCAAATCGTAAGTAGGTATCTAAGTGTTATTTTTGTTGTCTTTCAGAGAGCGATATTATGTTAAATCATCCATATAAACAGAAAACGTACTGCATGTGTGCAGAAAAATAACTTTTTGTAGTACCTTATTTATATGGCGCTGTATTAAGTTTTTCATCTATCTCGAGGACAATGACCGACATGCTCTGGTGGGTTTCACGGGAGCGATACATATGTATAAAACTGTAATTTAATTATCTCTAGTCAATTAGCATTTAAATGAAACTAATTATAATTCCGTTTAGGTTAAGTGGAAATTGATAATAATTTCATAATAATTGATTGCAAATATTTCTACTAATTAGAAATACCTGTGTCTTTTCGTAATTTAAGAATATTTTCTAATGTTTATTAATTACCTATTACATTATTAAAATATTGCAAAATTGTATTCAAAATAGTTTTATTTTAGTAATCAAAAAGTTATATTAATTAATATCTCTGTAACAATTAGCTGATTTTTTAAACAATTTCTGATGTAATATTTTTATGAACACTATTGATAAATAAATAATTAAATAGGTTTCAAACAATGCGTTCAGGAACCATGCTCTAGTTAAAAGTTCAATATAGTGTTAAGTAGTAAACATCCGGTGATGCACTACGACTGCGACCGTTGTGTCGATATTTGAATTTGTGAGCCATGTGCGTCGCTTCGCGTCGGGGGCACCCAGGCAGGTGTTTTACAAAGTACGACTCACTAACTATATTATATAGGGTCAAAGGACCGACTCAAGGCCGGTGTTCAAGACATTCGCGTCGATAACCTTGGTAGGCGCCTCAATGTTGCGAATACAATGCTGACTTTAACTATATGATTCCGTCGGTATTTGCTATAACAGCTCAAGATTTTCCTTAAAAGATTTTAAAAACAGCTTCAAATAAGTTTAATTAAATAATAAAAATATTTAATTATTTTACTCCTACGATTTTAAATATGTAATTACTTTTTTATCGAAGTTTACTAGAATAATAACAACGATCAGCAAAAATAAATATTTTAAAATAACCATCTAAAATTATGCATGGTTAAAGAAACTGAAAACAAACTCAGTTCGTGCCTATTCAGTTTACCTAAACTCTTACACGTGTTCAATTTGTTATATTACGCGACGTTAGGTGTAAACGTGTATGTAAAATAATACATTATTGCAAGTGCAATGATTACTGTCACTATGTTGTAGTAAGCCATTTAGATTTTATAGCTACTTTTATTACCTATCAACGTCCTGACTGCTGTTGTAAAATGTTAACATGACGATTGTTAGGTATTATTAATTAGGTTTTTATAAATAAATAGCCATATTTAGTTATACAATCACATAGCACCTGTTGAAAAACACGCACCTGCTCGCAGTTGCATTCGAAAATACGACAGTTTGTAGTTTTTTATTGAAATAATTTTTTGTCACCTGCAAAAAATATTTTATAGATCACATAGGTCAGCCAAAACATTTCAAAAAGTTATTAATTATTATAAATTAGTCGTACTTTATAGTTTTTGATTAAATAGTTTCTTTATTTAATGTTTTGTGTTTAACCACACGTGAGGGCACAATATGAAACTTTATATGGCGGTAAATATGAGTTCCAATCCCTCTTCGTAATTTATACATAATAATGTAATGTTGCAAATTTTTGTTTTCATGTTACTAATAAAATTGTAAATATCATTGCGTCGTGTTTCATCGCCGATGGCGCCAGTCATTGATATCGGCAGTTATCAGTTGGAGAAGATATACCTGTGTACCTTATCGGTCCTGCTACATACAAGATTTATATCTAATCGTAACTGATTCACCTGCATTATCGAGTCACTTTAAACAAAATAACAAACACATACCTACATATATAATAATAATAATAGGTAATTCATAAATTTATACATAGGTATAGAATACCAAAAATTTAACATGATTAAAATGATAATGTGTCCGAATACTAATTAATTTATCAAAATTAGTTGAATACCTAGTTTTAGTTAAGCGGCGTACGTACGACATACAGTTTCTTACTTATTTGCATTTGTTTGTAAAATTACTTTGGATTGAAAATAAGGAGTTTACGTGGCTCTGCCCACGTGGACGTCTTTAATTGCTGTACGAAAGAAAACTGTTTGTCGTACCTCGAAAATAGCTAATTTTTCCGTAATATTAAAAATGTAATAATCTGGGCTTTACGTTTGCAAAATTTCTTGATAATCAGTTTAGTACTGACGACTTGAAAGCGGAATAAATGATCAAATAAACACGTGTTATTGAGTTTTAAAATATTTAAAGTTTACTCAACGTTTTCCACACTTAAATAGAACTGACCTACACAAGTACGCCTTAAATCGTAATCATAAATATGTTGTTGATACCAATGATAATGAAGTGCACCGTACACCCGTTGTATCTTATTTACTAATAACATGCAGCTTGCGTCGTGTGTTTATTCGGATTATTTTATATAGTATGAGATGGTGCCAGATGGCGGGTTCATTGCACGGTTCACCTTTTATTTTTAAACGAAGCCTTCGGGCTCAGGGGTTGGTGAGCTCTCTCCATAGGGCAAAAAATCGTCGACCCACCTGGCTTTTAGTGTGCCTTCGACAACTTGTGAATGTACCAACCAGGACAGATGTAACATCACTGCAGTTTTGCTATGCTTTAGATGCGTTTAGAATTGACATCATTAATAATTAATTATAATAGATAATGTGTTTCAAATTTTTGTGTATTTATGTATTGTGCGATTGATGACAGCATAAATACTGACGATAAAAACAAGTTCATGGTCTTAGTATGAATGCTTACAAGTGAGGTTGTATCCAAGGTAGCTTCTGAAATGATAAAAAATAAAAATAGTTAAGTAAATATATTTTTTTTTTCAATTTTACAAGACTGGTAGTTAAGCAGTTCTTGAAATTAGTCTTTTTAAATATTTAAAATTATCAAAGATTAATAGGCCGTAAAATGTTACAAACACAATTAAAATTCGTTTTATGTTGCTTATGTGTGAAGAGCATTAGAACATGCAGAAGAAATACTTATCTATTGTGATTTCTGAAATAGTTTGTTTTACCTTTTATGGGAAAATATAAAAAGCGACCAATGTACGCAAATAATTAAACTTTTTAAGTATTTATTCATAACTTATGAAGAAGGGCATCATGTTTTGCAAATGTGACCAACATGCGCGCATTGTCGGGAAGCACGTGCCGGCAACAGCTGGGCAGGCATTTTTCTTTTTGAAATTGCAATATGTAACCACTATTTTATTTATTTTATACATGCTCCCTTTTCAAAGGATTCACAATTTAAAATTTTATTAAGCATTTTTTCCATTACTTAAAGCAAAGAAACGACGTTAAAAATATGCAAAATACAGTTTCTTAAATCTCAAATGAAGAATAAAATTAATACTTTGTATGACATAAATACACTGTATTGCTTATTTTTGAGTACCTAAGTTTTATAAATCTTATTTTATGTTTTATTTTTTTTTTGTCAAGACAACAACCTCAAAATATTATTATTGTTATTATTTTCATTTCAATACCTATATCACACACCGGTAGTAGATACGGTGGTTATATATTCAATTTCTTTGGTGGTCTGACTTCCGCTCTTGCTGCACATCTTAATATTATTGATTTTGTTCCCGTTTCCCGCGCTCAAATTCGACCCTCCGCCCTTTTCCCCTAGTCTCACCCCCTCGCGTACCACACCATGCTGCGTCAGTGCCAACCAATACTCCCCCTAAAATTTTCAAAATATACAAATGACTACATGGAACCTCGTTATCTTCTAAAGATATTGAGATGAAATATTTAAATCGTAGTCAATTCAATATTTTCATATAATACGAAGGATACACATACATTAATTTATATTGTTTTTATTAAAGTTTGCGTAATTTCTTATCAATTTATTTTTGAGTATACTTATGAGGGACTCATGATATGATGCACGGTTCATTATATGATATAATGCACCGTGTTCAGTATCCTACAAAATGAAGCGCAGCGCAGGCCCTAAGAAGTGGGGTGGCAGAGGCGGAAGGGAGGAGGGGGAAGGGGAGCTTCACATTACGGCAACAAACGGCGCGCCGTACGTACCGCGGCTGTGCGATTATTCCGTCTACTGAGCGGAGGACGTAGTCAATGCCTCGCCTGCATCAAGCGCTGTGTTTGTTACTACTTTAGTCTGCAACGCGCTGTCGAACCGTTCGGTCGTGATCACGCGCGCCTTACTCTATAGCGAATTGAATTATAATATAAAAAATATATAGTTATTTAAATAAATTACATACATTCCGTAGTAAAATTTTGTTCTAATATTTCACGTTAATTAGTGGTGTTTGCGAAGTTCTAGAATCAATATATTATAAGCTTCATGGACTGTGATCGTATTTTGGATAGTTTTGAACATTAGTACAACAGTGGTGAAGTACAACGTATGCGAAGTATAGAAA
>DVVJ01001237.1:0-11908 GCA_018234505.1 Junonia neildi neildi | reverse complement strand
ACATCGTGAAGAAACCTGCATGTGCCGGAAGAAATTCTGACACATGTATATCCACCAATCCGCAGTGGAGCAGCGTGAGAAGAGGCCTATGCCCAGCAGTGGGATATGTACAGGCTATGTTACGTTATTGCTGTACCATGACTTTGAACCCCGCTTAGCAGAAATCCATATACATAATAAATTAAAGAAGTCATTAATATTAGATATGATCCAAACTTTAACGGCCGCATAAATTTTAGTGAAACAAGTGAGCATATCATTTTAGAGAATTTCAATAAAAATACTCAAAAGACCATAACCTCTAGCTTAAGCATTCCATGACTCTACTACGATCGTTAAACTTTTACTACATGTATTAGAACAGATTCGTTATCTATTAATGTACTATAAATGCAAGGTCAGCTACTTTCTCCATTTATATTTTATATTACAATGCTACAAAAGCACTGCCTTCCCTATACATCTTGGCCCATACCATGACTTTTTCTAACTTTCACTCTGTGATTTCATCATCAAAGACTAAGGTCATTTACTCGAAGGTCGACTGTTAAGATACGAGCTATAAGGAATGTTTGAAATTATCCCATACATTTTTTAAGCAAGATAGTGTTTTTATAAACAACATTATTGATTAAGTCTAAAGAAAGTTCATAAACACATTACAAACATCAACAAAATATATAGTCTTGAACTGGCATTATTGTTTGCAACTTAATATACTCGACTGCTGGGCAACGGCTTTTCGATTTTTTCAGATTTTATGATCAGTGGCCATCACATTCTACAGTTTGTCATAAACATGACTTTTTATGCATCTGTGTATACTGTTTAGTAATTAGAAAGGCTTTACTTAACAAATGTTACAAAACACTAATCTTAGGCATAACTTTTTCCAAGCATTAGATGAAAGTCCTTGTCAATATATATTTATACCTTTTTAGGTTCACTTACAAATAAACAATAGCTTTATGAAATTAATTAAAAGAATACAATTATTAAAATATAGTCTCAACTCACGATATTATACTATCTTTTGACAAATATAAAATGATAAGAATGATAAAGACGATGTAGCTTTTATCGCAGCTCTACCCGTGTGAGGGTAGGTTATTAAGAAAAGAAATAGATCTTATCTATCTAATAATAAACGACATTGATTCAGTGGTTTATGCGTGAAAACGTATTAGACAGACAGACAGATAGACAGAATTACTTTCGGTTTAATTAGTAACGTGTACTTTGAATTATGATATTTTCGAAAGAAATAAACACATATATATATTTTGTTATATTAAAGAACAATAATTTGCTACGTATTTTTATATATTTAAAGTAATAAACATTTAAAAGGTATAAGGTATAATAAAATTCCCTAAATACAAGCCCTTTCTCCTGATCTTGAGCGTTGAACTCGGACGGGGTGACATTGCGAACGACTGCAGTACACAACTGCTCATGAGTTTTGATATTTGAACGGTCTTTTTGGGATCATTACATAATTTACCCCTTGTAAAAAGGCTAGATTTCTAAGGGATCTTCTAGGTTGAATTAGTTTATTTAGATATTTTGCTGGACTTTAAATATAATTTGAAACCAATTTTCATATAAAACACTATAGGTATGTACGTGCCACGAAATAGGTACCATAATTTAAACCATGATTTTTAGGACGATGTTACATCACCTATACAGATTCCTGTTGTCCAAAACAAATGTCCAATAAACGGACGGTTAAAAATTGATGTTAGCGTTTTCATAAAAACTCTATATTAGTTTAGACAGAACATATCAATTTTTATTATCAATTGATGCGATGTATAAATTATGTGATCAGAACTAAGTACCATTATACTGTTGGTTTTTAAGGTTTCTAACAAAATACACTCTTCAATTTTATAATTGATGAATACATTCTTCAATTATAAAATTGAAGAGTGTTTTGTTCTGAAAAGAAAATTCAAGTACTAAACGATGCGAATAGAATAGAATAGAATAGAATAGAATATGCGCTATTTTTCTTAAAATACAAAACAAACGACAGAAGCAGACAAACGAGAACCAACGGCAAATAATGTCTTTTACCTAATTTTAAGTACAAAAGTTAGCAAGTCGAACGACTGGACATTGTCTTACTTGCAAACTTAATACAAAAAATATTTAACCGAAGTATTCTATTACCTATTTTAATGTCGTCAAACAGTGATAAAAATAAAAAAATATAGAAATGAAATTTCCGCCAAGAACAGAAGCGCAAACAATCCTGCGGCTTCTTTATTTTCATACCGATGATTATCCTAAAGCTTATATAATGATTTCACGTAACCTAAATTCCCCCAAGTAGTCGGAAAACTGTTGAAGATTTCCCCTATTTAATGAAAAAACAGGCTAAAGTAGAGTAGGAAAAGTAAGTAAATCTTTAGTTCTCGGGTAAGGTAATGATGTAATGGTCTGAAGTTAAAATTGTAAATATAACAAAAAAACATACGCACATTAACGTAATATTTATCATCAGATTAGATCGTAGATTATACGTATACAATGGAAACTACGTTTCAAACACGTAGTTCTCTATCTGAAAGGTTATAACAGCAATATGTACTTATTAAAGGAATGTCATCCATTATTCATTACATAAATGTATCAGCATAGCCCCATAAACAATCGTAACATTTCAAACAGATATGATAATTATACATTTGCTAGATCAAACTTTTCAATTTTTTTGAATACATGCCTACTTACGTATATAAGTATATAAAGAATAGTAATAAAGATGTCTTTAAAATTCAGTATGAATTATATTACTATAATTATATCATTACTATAATTCATAAATTTTTTAAACTATAAGAAAAAATATTTTTATTATATTATTTACAGTTTTCTTAAATAACATACAACATTTTATAATCATTACGCAGTTTTGCAGTTTTTGGCAGTTTTTGCAGCGCACTGACTGGACTGCTGGTTTTAGGTTACGTGACTAGCAAAGCAGAAGTTGTGTAGGACTAATATAGCCAATCAGTAACAATCTAACCAAGGGCTAGGAGTATATTATCAAGCGCTATGTAACATTTCCTTCAGTGCTAATATAACTGAAAAAAAAACTTTTATATTGGCATTTGCCTACTATTTTATTCTTTTGTAACTCTATTTATATTTCTGCACTATGCAGTAAACAATAACTTAGAAAAAAATATTTTTTCTTAAACTGGATTAATTGAATCTTATTTAAAACATTTTTGTAAGCATGCGTCACGTATCAAGACTGTTTACCGCGCCTCGTTTTAAATGTACAGTGCACTTGCATTATAGCGTATGGATGCAGTGTCTTGAATTTTTTTCGCCAGTTTTTAACTTCGTCCTTGAATTTCAAGTTTAGATTACAGCCTGCACATTACCAAAACGCGTTGGTTACACACAGGTGCATTACTTCATGTACAGCCATTACGTACCATATACGCGTTTTACGTATACATACACATACTACGTATACATACTATGCGGGTGGATATTATTAAAAATAACCTTCAAAAACTTCATATATTTCTAATATTGGTATGACGTAATAACAATGCAGTACACGCTAAAACATATAGGTAATAGACGACAATGCTAAAATGTTAAATTATAAAATTAATCATTATTATTGTTATTAAAATTTAAATGAGTATTTAATCGCTTTACAAACAACGTAAACAACGAAACAAATCTGTGCAAATAATTGAATGAACGTCGTCTAATTGAAAGCAGCTGCGTGATCAATACAAATCACATTAGGCTAGGTCAAGACTCCTAACCCAGCTGAGTAGATACGACTCGAATAAAGGTAATAAAAAAGGTGAAGAGCGACGCAGACCCAGGGCAATGCACTTTTTCGTGGACGGTCAAAGAAGATCGAATGCGCTTGGTCCTACACAACATTTGTGAGCAGCATGACAATTTCATCAAAGTCACTCAAAGAACTTTAAGTCTTAATCTGACTATACATAAATTTATTTTTCATTTGAATGAAACTTGTACTTACTTCCTCTCGACCTCGCAACGAGCCAACCCGAAAAATGCTACCATCAAGATGGAAAAAGCACCTTGTAATGGATGCAATTGATATTAATTTCAAATGATATGAGCCAAAATTGCCAACTACATGCGCACCATCTGTACTTAGAGCAACAAACGAATTTAACGTCTAAGTCCAAGGTTGTAAGGTAAATAATTTATAAAAGAATATATATTAGTAAAAAAAAGTAATGCATACGCAATGGAATGCAAACGCGAGGTGGGCACATGCGAATCAGTTTAGCTAAGGTCATGATATAGAGGTGCATTTGCGATTAAAAATTATTTTTAAAAAATGTTTTGGCTGTATCAAATTGATACAAAGAAATTGATTTGATATCACTACAGCATGCGGGTATGATTTTTTCTTTTGTTTTAAATAAGATTAATTATACGGATAACGGTACAAAAATAATAAAAAAGTTACAAATGAAATTATATTTAATGTCGTAAAAATAAGGATTTTTATTTAATCTTACAAGTGAGGGACTGACGAATTTCCGGAATTAATGTAAGAATGATTGAACGTATATGTATATTATAATTACTTAATTATATACGTGTTCAACGTATTTTCTAATTCTTGTTGCATCAGAAAATACAAACAAAATATAAACATGTTATATTCATAAAAATATACCTACACAATTTTATTGTAATAACTGCTTTACTAACGTAAAGTGTAATGCAAGTAGGTACAATTGTGCATACATACGTATGTATATGTTAAGTTTTTGAGTCAGGAATATGTTTTCATATTCCTTTTTTTCGAATTTTCAGCGGTACAAAAACTTGTAGATCGTATTGCGAATCGTAGTGATTATGTTAATATATACATATATATGTATAATCAAGATTGTTGTTACTTAAAACAAATTTATAAATTGAAGTCACAATTACCAAAACTTCTACAAACAGTCGCCAAAATAAAATTGTGAAGTAAAACCAATAAAATTTGATCTCAAAATTTGTCGTCCTTTCTATAAAAGTTTGCGTACTTTAGACCATAAACAAAACGATAAAATCCTGATAACAGCCCGCACATCGACGGTTATAAAATCAAAGTCTTTAAGCAAAAAAAAACCACATATTATTTTATAATGAATAAAAGTACTTATTAGGCCTAAAACAATAAAAGTATGTCATGTAACATAAATCTAAATTAACATTTATCACAGATTAAAAAATATCATTTTATCGATAGCATAATTAGTCTTAAGATCCAAGAAACTAATTGAATGCAAGAGGTATTTCCATTCTCAGTTTCCTTATTTTTCTCTGCGTAAATACATAGATCTAAGTAGGTACTCTTCGTGATGCCATCGGAACATAGCTTAAAGGAATAATATAAATAAAAATAACTAAGATCAAGGCCAGCGATTTACACTACTGAACAAAAGATTGTTCAGTCAAAGAGGTTGTCGATCGAACAGATAACTGGGTCTATTTTCGGATAGGTATGAATTACACTATGTACGCTGCACGTACTTATGTACGTTAGAGGAAAATACGAAGCGATTCTCGTGATATGGTATTTAAAAACATTCTTTTATGATAACTACTATATAATTGAATGGAAAATATTGTTGGTATTTAATGCATATTTTTTTAACTGACTGCGTGATAGAAAGGACGGTAATGGTTGTATGTTTATCATGTTTTGTATTTATGTTTTTACGTATATATGCCTAAAAGTACATAAATATTCGCATATGTTTGTACATACTTATATATACATGAATTTAGATATGCATTAAAGTTGTTCCTTTGTGGCACTTGAGAAAGAAAACGCGTAGAGTCAATTTGGTGATTCTTGCATCACGCGTCAAAAAAGTTAGACATGTCAAAAAATTTATTAAATATACACATAACTTTGTATGCGTCCAATGGATATGCCCTTTACCAGAAAAAATTGAAGCAATAATCTAGAAAAATGTTATAGAGGTACTAAAATTTTCCTGTAAAAATTTAATTTCTAATTTTTTGTAACGTATTACTCACAGTCACTGTCAACTAGATGTTAAATTATAATAATATAGATCTAGGTATTGTGTCAATTTCTATTAATGTTTGTGTGACGTACACATGTAAGTGTACGTTATTTTATGTATCGATTGTTTCATTACCAGGAAACAAGCAGCCGCCGTACCGTTACGTTTTAACTTTAAAGGAAACCGTCATTACCAAAAAAGACTTTATCATCAAATAGATATATTGTAGTACGAGCAATCCGATTCGACTTCGCATGTTTAACCTATAATCAGGAACTAATCAGGAATAATGTAGCATTTCAATGGTGAAAAATCTTTCAAAGTCGGTTCAGTATTTTTGTGTTTAATAGAGACTTACAATTATTTTCCTTTATAATAATACTACAGATATACATGACGGCATGAGTTTTAATAGCTTTATATATGTATAATATAATTTGATATACATTCAAATGTAATGCAGCATAAAATTATTAGTCAATAATATATAGGTGAATACCTGAATACAACTCATACCTATAGTTTATATTATATTATAATTAATAAATATATTTATACTGGTGCTTAATTAGAGCTAAGTGTATGTAATACCGGTTCTTCTCGGTGGAATCAACATTCCGAAACGACAGTAACTTTACTGAACACCGACATGACAGACTTGTAAAATGATGATTCGAAAGAGCTTTTAAAAAGCTATATGCTATTGAGCTTTGCCTTTTATCGTTGTTATTAATAAGTAAACGTTCCGTGATTCCAAGACAAAATTTAGACCATTAAATTATATCACCACCAACCACATATTTTTTATTTTATTTTTTTACCTTTCATTTGATACCCATATTGCTATAAAAATTTAACCCATACCACAGATTTTTTTTTACTTTGCAGTCACCATTTTGATAATTTATATAGCCTATGTCTCTACCACAATTCTGACGAATACAACCATATGTACCTAGTTCCAAAATCCATCCAGCAACAGTGGTTTGGGACTTGGGACGTGACAGAAATTGACATACATAGTCGCATTCATACATATATACATACATACATACATACATACATACATACACACATACATACATACATACATACACACAGACATACATACATACATACATACATACATACATACATACATACATACATACATACATAGATACATACATACATACATACATACATACATACATAGATACATACATACATACATACATACAAACATACATACATATGCTCGAAAAATAACCCTCCTTTGACGCAGTCGAGTAAAAAAGTTACAAGAGACCGCGAGAGCAAGAAGACCCTTACCAACATTTTTTACATAATTTAATTGATGATGTTTTCTAAATCTCACATACGTTGCCTTTGTAAGAAAACGACTAGACAATAATTCCTTAACGTATAAGATGGAAACTAAAAACTTTTATTGGATTAAAAGTTTTTGAGAATATCTCATAGCAAGAGCAGTCTGAATTTTGAATATTTCAAAATGTCAACTTTACACAAAGGCTCTCACTGCCTCATATAATATCGCTTGCGTAAAAGGTCCTTTAATATTAGCTCTGGCCACACATTGGCAACTCAGTCTGATCTTTAAATTTCTTTATTAAGGAAAAATAGAAGAAAGCATTCTGGCAGAACACTGCATGTTATAATATATTTCCTGAATATCAACATTAAAAAAACTTTTTAAACCAATCTATTTCTTGCTATTTGCAACCATTACTCACTAATATAAGGAAATTTGTATAAAAACCAAAAAAATGTGCAATGACATCACATTAAACTCGGTACCAATACGTAGTGTTTATGAGACTGTCGCTATACCTGTATAAAACATGAAATTTATTTCAATTCGGAAAAAGGTCTTCGACCTTTTATTGACTTGTGAAAATATCTAACATACAGACTTAATTTTGTGATACACACGCTGTGTTGTGTATATCGCTTATGTAATCGCTTATCTGTTATTTTCAGATGAGAAAAAAATCGTAAACTAAACATGAACCCGGCTTTCCTCGACCATCTTTGCCACAGTAGTCGACGATGTCGTGCATCGGTGGCACATATAAATACTTACGTACCACGTTCCTGACGAGACTGGCCGCCGAAACCGAGCCGAACACAGCGACTTAACGCACGCGCACCCGATTAAAACAAATAACACAAAAAAATAAAAAAAATCAATAAAATGAACAATGCTGAACTGTATCAGAAAAGCAACAATTTACAAAAGAGGGATGCTCTGCAATGCTTAGAAGAATACGCGAAAAAAATAAAATGGAAAAACGACGGGGATACAGTTATAGATATAGGTTGTGGTGATGGAAGCGTAACGACCAGTGTACTGAAAAGATTCATACCCAACAACTGCAAGAGGCTGGTAGGTTGTGACATCAGTGAGAAGATGGTACAGTTCGCCAATGAGCACCACGCGGGTGACCACACCGACTTCAGAGTGCTGGACATCGAGGGTGACCTGCCAAACGAGCTTCGAGGAAATTTTGACCACGCATTCTCATTCTACACTTTGCACTGGATAAAACACCAAGAGTAAGTGATTTCAGCATTTACTTTATCGCGTAACAATTATTTATACTTTTCATAGGTATAAATAATAAGTATATTTTGTTATTTATATTTTTATTGTATATTAAGCATTACATTATCAGATGCCATTTAACAATATACTGAAAAACATGTACGTATTAAAAATTTTCATTGTTATATTTTCATTTATGAATGGAATAGTAAGCGTGTTATTTTACCATAAACACGTGTTTAATACGTCCTTCAAATTTTTTGTTTAGATGAATGACTCTTCTTAAATAGGTACAAACAATTCGAAAGAAACTTTTGACCGATTTTTGTTACATATGAACTTTTATACTTATGTAAGTATATTCTTAACCAATTGTATTATAATAATTAAAATAAATATCCTTAATTATTTAATTTAACGTACATATATATTTATATAAGAAACAGTATATATCAAAATTATTTTAATGATAATAATTAATCATTTTAAAATACACAATGATTTTGTTTTCTTAATACTCGAAAAAGGTTTTAACATTCTAAGCAAGCAACTTTAATCTTTGAACGGTTTTTACTACTATAATCTATACTCTTTTCGTTTCTACAAAGCTATTATAAAAACATTGTTTAATAGTATTTTCTACAATCTTCGAAGAAAAAAAATATATAAGGCAGTTTCCAAGATTTAATTTGTTATTTTTTTTTGTTTCAGAATAGCATTTTCCAACATATACGACCTGCTGTCGAAGGGCGGCGACTGTCTGCTTATATTCCTGGGCCACATGCCGGTCTTCGACGTATACCGACTCCTGGCGCGCACTACGAGGTGGAGCTTTTGGCTGAAGGACGTCGACCGCTTTGTCTCACCATATCATGACTGTCAGGTACGATATTTGTACAATTTATAATGGTAGCCATTTTTAAAACACGTGCCTTTAAAATGAAGTCTTAAAATCATTGAGAATAAACTAAACTTGCAACTTTAGCACAAAACCTACTACCTACCTACCTACTTAACTTACTGAGTAAATACTGAAAAAAAAAGCAAGAGCGACATTTTTGTGATTTTTTTGTCTTCTATGAATAAACGCCTTAAAAGTTTTTCACTTACTACTTATATTTATGGTTTTGATATTGAAATTTCGTCGGACTCATTGAGTTTCGTAAAAATACGTTTTTTATAAATAGTATAATGAGTTACATTTTTGCTGTGTCGTTAACTTTTCATTTGATGATAAAAGTTTAATATTAGTACCCCACATGTGGAATAATACGAAATAATAATAAAAAACATTTTAGCCATAAAATATACAAACCTAAACATTTTAAAATAAAAAATTTGGATTTTTTAAGGACCCTGAAAAAGAAATCAAACGAATGATGACATCTATCGGCTTCACTTCAGTGGAAGTCAAATGTACAGAGAAGTCATTCATTTACACCAGCTTGGAAGCTGTTAAAAGTAAGTATATTATACGCAGATATAGGTTTAATATTACTGAAAAAATGAAAATAATAAAATGATAATATTCCTACGATTGATTTTAAATGTTCATAATTACGTTCTTTCGAACTCGATCGAAATCAATGACTTTATAATCTTGAAATAAGATCTTTACCGAAAAAGAATTATTCACATTCGTTGAATATTTAGGCAAAGCTGACAAAAGCTTTGCGTACTTTATACCCAAAAAATTGTAAAACATTCACTTCCATTCTTAAAATAATATAAAATCTCAAAATAATTTATCATGCATTAACAATTAGTTTTATCTTTCAGGAGCAGTAACAGCGGTTAACCCTTTTAAGATACCAAAAGAATTGCAGGAAGATTTTCTCGAAGACTACGTCAAAATCGTCCGAGACATGCAGCTCATTGACCACGTCAACAACAACACAGACGGGCCCGTGAGCGTCAGGACCAACTACCACCTGATCATAGCCTATGGGAAAAAGTAGTTAAAGGAGAAACGGACAAAACGGTCCTGGAACTAATGATGACGGCATACATGTCATCAGATCGCTAATTCCATGTACTTTAATAGTTTCTACTTCTCAGTTCAAATAACTGTGTGAAAAATGTTACGACCGTTTCAAATACCTACTTTTCGTACAAATTATTACATTCTGTGACGTCGTAGTGCAAGTAGTAAGGGGGAATTAGGAATGGGGATCACATAACAATATTCTGAAAATATAAAATACGATAAATGGTTTCCATACACAGAAGGAAACAATACATTTCAGAGATTATTTTCCAGAATAGTAAACGATCGTAAGTTTTTCCACAAAGTTATTTTACCTAAGCTGCCTTAGTATCTTAGTAACTATTAAAGTACATGAAAATAGCTGTCAGATGACATATACGCCATTATTGGTTCCAGCATCAGACTTCATACATTTTTGCCGGTTCTCCTTTTTGAGTGAAACTTTTCCTGCAAGTACAAAATTTTTCATGACAAGTTTTATAAAGAGTATATTAATTAAAGATATTTATTATTGCTTAAGCTAAGTATGAGAGTAAATGGACATTTTGAACCACCTAGTTACGAGGGGAAATTTACATTTGTAAGTTTTGCTTTCTGTCTTACGTACGATTTACGTAAATTGCTTACTTAGTTACTTACATCGCTAGGAAGAAGTTACCATAATAATATCGTTAGCAATAATTATCAATAAAAAAATTTTTAAATGTTAATTAACCGCGTCATAGCGTGCCTAAACTATTTTTTTTATTTTATAGGTTTTTGTAGGTTTTTTTATTTTAAGCTTACTTAATTAGGTTATCGGAATAATGCTTACAAATGTAATTTTCGCCTAAGAAAAAAATTAGTTTTAAATCATAAAAGGAAAAGTTAATAGTTTTTCTTTTTAAATAAATTTTAAGATTTTTCGCTTTATCTATAGCGTTTTATATTTAAAAAATGTGAATAATCTGGCTATAAAGGTGATTGAAAAATATAGTATTGATTTAGGATAAGCGTTATTATGAAAAACTGTAAACTTGGAAAAGTATCTAAATTTTATAATTTTACTGTTTTTTTATATTATGTAAACCTTTTTGTTATTTATTTATTTTTTGTTAATGTTGTATTTTTTCGGAAATTTTATTAAATTAAATGGTTAGAGATTATTTTATTATGACGACTTGATAACAATATAATTATTTTAATAAAACAACCATAAATGCCTTCATTATTTATTTCAAATGAATAATTAATAAAAAAAAAATATTTTTGGTTTTTTATTAACAAATTATTACTATTGAATTAGAATACTTCCAATTAATTCAACGTTACTAATATTACCACTTA
>DVVJ01001236.1:0-11910 GCA_018234505.1 Junonia neildi neildi | reverse complement strand
TTGCCGATGATTATGATTCTATCCGTCTTGGATTATATATTTTTTTGTAAGTAAACAACGTGTGCAACTGATATTACTAATGATTAGTTTTTAAAAGAACAAACAAAAATATATATTATTATCTACATAAAAATTCAACATTATAACAACCCGTAATAAAATAAAAACTATTGTATGTTACAAAACTGACAAAATTGAACCAACAGTTACAATTGTCAACTTTCATCGTGACATGAATCATTTCACTGAATTTCAATAGTAATAAAGCTGGCGTGTCAGCGTGTAGGCAGTTTCAATTACATAGTTAGCCCATGATCGATGCCCGCCGAATATCTCACGTCAAAACAAGTAATAACAAGTGATACTTGACAGAATTACGATCCCCGCTGAGCGATATGTTTATTGTAGCACTCCTATGGGTACTATAGCAAATTGCAACTATGAACGTTGCGGGTAAATTAATATACAGCCTTTCCATAAATAGACCGTGCGGACTAAAAGGGAAGTGTAACGAAGAATTGTTACGCGTATGCAAAACAAAGGTCAGAAATTATGTGTTGTATATTTTAAGAGTTATGTTCTTCATACGATGTACAGCCTTGATGTAGACTATGAAATGGTGATATTTTTATTTATTTTCCATTTGAACTAATTTTATAGAATTGTAATGATTAACGTATTTTTCTTTTAAATCTAGTCATTGATCTTTTCCGCTTTTGAAAACAACAACTTTCGTACAAACATTAAAAGATATAAAAGTGATTATAGAATTTCTAGGATAAACTTGTCACGAATAAAAAAATACATTAGAAACAATCGAAGCGACGATTTAGATTTCAGATACTACATTATTTTAAGTCCCAAAATTCTTACAAAACGTCTCTGCTCTTTAAATCAATAATTTAAAACCCAAAGCCTTACATGAACTCGAGTCACTTTCCGTTCTATCTGGGACGGCGCATACGCCGTAAGCTCATAAGCTTGGATTACGACCGCCGTCTTTACAGCCGTTTTATGTGAGGGAATGCGATATTTAAATTGTTTTTAGGGAAAATTGCGTGCTTTCAAATATTTATCTGTTCCCACTTTCAGGTAATTTTGGTCTTTGAAATATGTGTTTCATGATTTCTGCTTTATGTATGTACATATGTCTGTTTTCTGTGGTACCTATACGTATCGCGTCTTGTTATTGTTGTTTGTTTATATTTTATATATATTTCGTTTGATGTCTTTTGGGTTATAACGTTCTTTTTTGTTATGAATAACATCTGAAGTTATCTGAAAATCGATACATTGAATAACAACGTATCACTTGTTTAAAAATTATCATACATTGTAATGTACCTATGTAATGTTTGTTGTATTTTAGTAAAAACCGAAAAATTCCCTTTAGTCGGACTAGACTAACCACCAGTCTAACCATTAGGAATAACACGAAAAATTATGACTGAAACTGTCGTAAATATATATGAAGAATAGTTTTAATTAAAAGCAGCGTTACATAGTAATAGAAAACTGTAATTAACTGGGAGTCTATGAATATTTCACTGTCACCAGTTCATGAGCATCTTACCCTAGTATTTATTGTTCTACTCAGTTCCTAATTACCTTCATAAGGTACAAAGATATATTTTACGAGCATATCTCACAAAGCCTTAATTACTTTAATATTTCCTTAAGTAACTAATGTTTTCCTCCTACTTCAAAATATTATTAGTTCTCACATTTCATCATATTTCATTTTACATACTTAGTTAATTTCCGACCTTGTACAAAGTAAAAGTATTTTTTGCAACAAATTCAGGTTTTTAAATTTAATTTGATTTCATTTGTTTTGATAAAATAAAAAAAAAGAATAATAATAAATCTTATTAAAATTAAAAGATCGCTTTTGAATCACTTGATGAAGTTTCCGAAAGGAGATCTATCACAAATTCCGTGTCTAACATAAAACTGTAAGAGCTTCAACCTAAATTAAACAAGAACCCATATAAACAATGTCAAAATTGTCCAGCATCATCTAAGACACGGACGACAATTTTCTTTTACAGTTGAAATTGCAGTTGAAATATAAAAGACTGTGTAAAACAAGGAGCTCTCTATAGTTTTATGAGTACTTCGTTCTGGCAACAATCGAGGCGAGAATAAATAAAAGAAAAATAAAAACCGCTTCCATGTAGCATTTAAAGTCACTGAAGCCAGAGAAATGATGAATATTACAACTGGCTGGACGGCCGAATGCCAAACTCGAAACTGGAACTAGAATTAATATAACATCTTTTAGATTCTATAACTATATTATAGCCAACATGCTCGTTCAAATAATAGAGCCAATAGAAACCTACGTGCTTGTAAAAGTTTTCTTGTAATGTCTATGTCTATACCGAAAAATATTGTAATTGCTAATGTTACAAAAAATAATTCGATTTCTTTTCTTGAAAATAAAAACATAGTAGCCTTAAGAATAATAGCAAGATTTTACAATAGTTTATGAAAATAATAACTATAATTATAATGAGGCGCGATGGATGGGTCGACATCGACCTCTAACGATATTCTTACGTTCAAAGTTTGAACTTGAACTATGAGTTTGAACTTCAAACTCGACTAGTACCACTGAGTTTTCAATTACTAATATGCTTAAGTTTAGCTTAAATGGAATATTAAGAAACTATTATTTATTCAGCATTCAAATATCATTAGGTTTGTAGGCTTCATATGTATACTTACCGATATAATTAAAGAAATATACTATAAAAATAATTATGACTACAACTATATCTTCCATTTTGTTTTTGTGACCGACACGTTTAATAATAACCTTATCTAAAACGTCCCATGAAATTAATATGCTAAGTAACAATAACAATTATTGTCTATTTAAAATGTTTTAACGACCTAAGGTCATTACCCCTCCTTTGATCGTTTGAATTATGTGTTTAAACAAAGACAGAAATCAGTTTCACAAAGTGCTTTAACAAATGACTCGTTTCGGTGCTAGATGGTTGTAAAAACTACATAAAAAGAACAGTTTATTTTGCTTGTTATGTTCAACGTTTTCAACATTTATGTTTTACTTTATTTCTAAAACTGTACGCTCGACAGCTTCTTGTAAAGTCGCCAACTGACGAATAAACATTGTTTATAAACCGTTTCGTAACAACTAATGGTTCATTTTGTCAAATACCTAACTCGCGAGCTATTTTATTTTACGTTGTAATGAATCACGTTAATGAATCAGCTCGCATTATGTGAGAAATCGGCTAACAGTTTAATATTTCTCGATTTTTGATGATAAAATTTGTAGCGTGAATATGTGTTGCTATACATCAAACCTGATGTCTGCGTTAGAATTTTGTCACCTCTTTGAAAATATTATTAGAATTTTAAATCTTAATTCACAAAAATCACACATATATAAATTGTACCTCATTTATCTACGACAATTATGATTATTATTTATTATCTTAATGTCTGAATATTATTGTAACTTTATTATATTTCAATACAATCAACATCATCGTACTTCTGGATTTTTTAGAGGGATTTTACAAGAATCTGCCTAATACGTTATAGACCAAAATAGGTTTTGACAGATAATAGATTTCTACCCAAATTGATTGCCGTCTGACCTTTGCAATTATAATGGCAAGCCAGGGACCATTAAGTCTAGAATTATTTACCAATTCAGAGTAACGACCAGTATGAGGTGAGCGTGATAACACCCCGGACCAACAGCTTTACGTGCTCTCCGAGACATAGTGAGGGGCCCAAACATCCAGATCTAGGAACAAATATTTCAACAAATAGAAACATTCGAGCGCTGATTGAATGTTGAAGATTTCTTTTTGACAGATATTTTTCTCCACTACACTAGAGCGGTTATCTATAGATAAACACCTTTCAACGACATTAAATACGTAGGAAAAACTGTTTGTTTCAAAAGTGTTCAAATTAAAGGACTAGAAACTATTTTTTTTTTCACATAATCATACTAAGATTATTAACATGGGTAATAGTTAAAAGGACACGAATACGTAAATAAAAATCAATAATTTTCCAAAAAATATCCAACTTTTTAACACTTGCTTTAAACTTTCTTTCACTTTCTTTTAAACTACAAAAAATCGGATTACAACATTTGGGTTCAGAAGATAGCAAATGACCTCCCCTTTGTTCGATTTGATCCAAACTTTCTGGGACACCCTGTATATATATACAGGGGTAGTAGGTATGGGTCACAAGTAGTTATTTTATCTAATTTTAACTTATTTTAATTCTGATTAATAATTTTATTACTTCAATTATTGTTTGGTTGGAATTGAAATTTGGTGATAGAGTAAGTAATGGCAAATGATAAAATACTTGAAGAGATTAAAAATATATGTATAAGAATTTAGTACAAAAACCTTTAAAATATAAATAAGATAATAAAGAGGTTTATTTTCGTTTACATATTTATACTTTAACGGAATATTTGAGGTTACTTTAGAAGATTACGGTGGATGCGGCTATAAACTTCCTTAAAGCGATAACGTAAACAGAACGAGCAATAAAAGATACGGAATTATAAAATACTTCAGTGACACGAGTTTACGTCCAAATTAATTACACAGATTATATAAACCAAAACCTCGAAAATCTACCGCGATTCCGTACATTTTTTTATATCCAGACTCCCATAAAGGCGACAAATTCGTTTGAATCTGGTTACAAAAAAGCATAAGTAATATTGACCCTTATTTTGTGTAACATAAAGACTATTAGCCGAAATAAACCCAATGACCATCGTACAAGACATCATAAATTAAGGTTCATTAAAACTTCGTGGGCAAGACAAACAAATTACATTTTCACAAAAATGAACTTTATTATTTCTGACATAAGGTAGATAATACTTTTACGTTTCAAATTCACACGTTTTCCACCGGTATCTTTTCCGAGCCGTCCACGCAGTTATTTTAAACTCTGAAGTGTCATTAAAATAAACATATTCTTAAAGTTGTGTTTCGTTTTATTTGAAACGACTAGCGTTGATTTAATGTTTTTCTTCACAGTTCATGCACGTTTGCAATACATTTGCATTCGTGTCAGCGAGTTGCTTATCGCTTCATTAATCTGTTTCATATTAATCCATTTCATTTTTGTTAAATTAACAGAAATATGGTGATTGCCACTCGTTTTTATAGCCGTTTATGTAATAAAATTGTAAAAGGACCGTGAAGTGCTTAATGAAAATTTATAACATGTAAAGTGGATGAAATATTTTTGTTTTAATGTGAGATTTATTGCGCATTATTATTTTAAATTAATAAATTGTTTAAAGTCTATGTTTCTATTTCAATGCATGGTTGGGTATTGTAAATCAGGAATTATTAATTATAAATACTGTATTTACACAATTACGTGGACAAAAAATATGCGTTACAATTTTAGAGCGCATTTTGCGTATATGCACCTAAGTGTGTTTATAAAATACCTTTAGAGAATAAAGAACTCATAACACTCTTACCGACAATAAAACAAATAAGATAATAAAATATTTGCCCTTTGGCTTTCAGCATAATGGAAAATTAACAAGCGTAAAGTAAAACATAAAACGATGCAACGCCGTGAGGCGCTCGTATCGTACATCTGTCGAGATGTACACCTGTACAAGATGTCTTCATTCAACATTTGGCGGACTTAATTTAATTCCAAGATAAATAAATCAAAGATTAAATTATTTCTTCTTATTACTTGTTTTATTACTTTGAGCTCTAATATAAATTGAGAGACGTAACAAAATCTATTATATTTTCTTAATATACTGAATAGATTTTAGAACGAAAGCTCTGAGAATAGTTCTTTAGGACTTGAGGAGGAGTTCTTGAGAATGATGCAGGCAAGAGTTGTAATCAGCCAATAGTATATATTCCATATATCGTGGAATATGTAGGGTTTCACAATGTCATCAACCTTCTATGACATTCTTAAATATATTCCTTATTCAAGTCTTCACCCAACCGTGAAGACTTGAATAGCTTCTTAGTGTAAAGCAGTTAATGTAGTAAACTAAATGTAATTTCATCCAGCATATAAACATTATTTCAGTTAATATTATTAAATGATTATTATCATTACATTTTATATAATTCTAACATTTACGTTATTTTTTCTAGACCGTTCCCACATCATCAATCTCATCCTTCTTAAAAACCTATGTACACGATAGACATAAAATTATAATTAAGCAAAAAGGCCTTAAATGCACAACATACTCAGCTGCAGTATATTCAGTAATAAAATTGTAGCTGGTAAAATAAATAATAGGATATTAGTTTTATTTCAAAATTAAAGAAATTATTTACAAAAAAAAATATTATACAATAGATTAAAGCTAAAATTAGATGTGACAGTTTTATATAATAAAATAGGTTATATGTTGAATTTTAATAGATAACGTGTTAATAATTTTTAGCGATAATATTAAGATATGGTGAAAAAGAATGACGTATAACATCATTTTAAAATGTCTGTTATCATAAATCAGAGTGTGGTTATATAATATAAATCACCTACATTATATACACTGATTTTCTAATATTTTTTCTGTATTTATAAATTCTCATTTGCACGATAATTTTTAACATAAATCATAGCTAAAAATGAAGTGCGAAAAACTTTTTAATTTCGCTTTTATCGCTTTCAGCGGCGCCGAACTTGTAGAAACTTTTATTTTGTTCTCGAAACTTCGGGATCTTGTGTGCTCTTGACACGACATGTTTCCCGCTTTTTCGTGTGAAAAAAAAATTAGAGTCGGCCATCACTACGTAATTGAAGTGTCAAAAGTTATCTGATTTTACTTGCAAAACGCGTGGCGATATGAAATTTTTCGCGCAGGCGGGATCGTTCTGTGGAAAAAAGAGAATTCGATATGAAGAGAGTGTCTGTGCAATCAGCATCCGGCCTACATTCCAGTCGATATTATTATGCATGTGAACATTCCGGTGGGCGTTAATTTCAGTATTTCACTACGGAATAACCGGCGCCCACAGTGCCATTAATTTCAACCGAACCGTTTCATTAGAATTTTTATAATGTAATCAAATTATACGGAAACAATTCGATGCATTATGATAATTATATTATTTGAGTGGTGAATTGAGTATTTTAAAAATGTTATGCGTAAATATTTTGAAACATTTAATAATCTTTATTTGGTCAAACCACTATCATTATAGAAACGGATACCTACTTTAATATAATTGAAGCCAATAGAATTTGTATACCAAACATTTTTGCTTAATGCATTTAATTTAAGTGGTTTGATTTGGACAAGTTTTTAGAAATGATTACTTAGAATAGCTTCTACCCGTATGTGTTCGCGAATTCTGCTTTTTTATATAACAACTTCCGCATTCATAATATTATTTTGTAGATTTACATATATTCAGTTTGACTGTTTTACCGTCTATGGCACTATTTATAGTTTTGCTAATTTTTATATAGAAAGAAAAGCGATCGGAACGAGCAATTAACATAAAAACTATATAATCAGGCAGTTCCCGAGTAGCGCACCTAATTAAAGCAAAAAAAAACTGTATAACGCTAAGCATTCAAATAGACATAACGACGTCATTACCAATACCCTAATTAGGCGAAGCTTGAATCGCGTGTACCAGTTAATTATAAATCAAATAATGCAAGAAGGAGGCCTGTTTGCCGTGTGAACTGGCGCTAGTGACTCGACTCATATAGGTCTACTTGCCGAAATGTTTTAATTGGCACGCTAATTAGATGTTTTGCAAACAGACTCTTAGACTTGAAGTTTAAATACTAGATTAATAAGCATACATACATCTGTGATTGACATTTCCAAATTGAGGCGAAATTGTCAATTAGAATATTTATTTTGTTGATAAGTAGCAATAACAACATCGTCTAATCACAAGAATGTTTGCAAAAACACATATTACACTCATAAATTTATACCGTTAAGCCTTTTCATCTTGCCCAGATTTCGCTAAACACAATCAATGAATGCAAGTTTATTTATGCATGAAATTGGCGGTGCATGCTACGGTCAAATCCAACGTACACACACTACCTTCATAAATTACCAACCGCCTGGAGACTTGACAAAATGCAAAGCATCCGTACAGCCGACGGGGGAATAGGCAAAGAAAAAGCCTTCATCAAGAATGCATGCAACTCCGCATCGAGTTATGAGATGACTGTTGACTTAGCTCGTGAACCCGCTGTAAGTATGTAGTTACGAGTTTTTGTTGCGACTTGATACGGATTAAGGTATGAAAAATCCATTCAAAAGCTAATATTAAGAGCAATATATTAGTCCTAAAGCAAATTTCTACAAAGCTTTCAGAGTTTGTCTGTTTATCCGATATTTATAGGAAGATTTTTTATGAAAGGTTTATAATGTAGATAATAAATTGTTGTTAACTTTCTTATAAGGAGACGAAACAATAAATTGCAACTTGTAACCCAGTCACTTTTAATTATACACGTGCAATATACTGGCATGTTTTAATAAGTGTATGTTTCTCGTCCTATATATGTATTTATAGCTTAATTAATTGCATACATTAAATTCTTATCACACGCTACGAATGTTTTTGCCATAAATAATTTTTGCGTTCTAATTTTGTAATCATTGAAACCGAATGCGGTTACGAACATTTCTATACTTTAGGTCGGTTTAATAAATTAAAACACATTGTGTAATTTTGCCATAGACTGGTATTTTAATATTAATACCAAAGTGAATGAGAAATAAATTCCGTTTTCAGATTAATGCGTGTATCAAAGAGACTACGTAAAACTAGAGTGATGTTAGTGCTGCGAGATGTTTCATTCCTAAATTTTTCAAATAAACGTATGGGTGTCTGCTGAAAGCAAAATACAGATATTTTCAACGCATTTTTTCCTGTCGATCGGCTGCAGTGCTAGTATAAATGTTTTATTGACTAATTTTACATAGTACGAACGAAATGTAAAAATAGATACCTATGTTTATAAAGAAAAAACAATGTACATAATTATTTAACTGTGATTAAAGCGTCATTACGTATTTTAAAAGCCGTGTTTTGTGTATTCTTACAATTTTCTTCTAAGAATAAATAATACGTAGAATACTAAAATCAATTCTACAGAAATTGAAAATTAATTGATATTCTGGATTTACTGCATTCTTTTTGTTCCTGCATTCATTCTCTTCCCGAAATCGCTAAAAAACTGCTTCAAAACGAATACGCGTAAGTTGTTGACAAAACAATCTCAAACGTGTAATGCAATTCAATGTATTTTGGATACTCGTAATATAAGTCGATTAAATATACAATTATACTATATTCATATGTCGTTGTAAAAATGTGAAAATTGTCAATCTACGTTCTCTCCGGTGAGATTAAAAACTGTTGATCAGTTGATATATTGTTAACTCAAAGTTAGGTTAGATTATTTTTTATTATTTGATAACAAAATATAAACGTTAAAATCTTTGTTGTTACAATTTACAATCTCTCGGTAGTTTTCAATCACACTAGAGCGATTGTGATCTCACTATTTTAACAATTTTGCGATAATATATACAATTCAAAAATTATATTCTGAATGCTTTCCCATCACTCAGGTTGGACGGTACGCGTAATTTTCGCTCCATTGTGCAGGTACAGTAATAATGTACGGGTGCAAATATTAGCTCAAGCCCAGACAGGACGAAACGAAGAACGATTATACGAGCTAGATTTATACTTTAGTAAATATTTATTTGTTTCCAACTCTTCTGTACTGTTTTATATTTCTTTGTGGTAATGCAATAAATTACTATAAACGAATTGCTGTATTGTATAACGATGGTTAAATTCCGTGTTATATTTTAAACGCAAAAAAATATAACTAACGGCGATTTTGGTCCGTCCCATTTTTATACTATATTGTCAATAATAGTATATTTATGATATTTGAATAATATTATTTTAATAGTATTTTAATAAAGCCATTTTACATAAGGTACTAATATAGTTTTTAATTGAAGTCAATTGAGTGGTTTGGTCTGGTTACGTGTCGAGGGCATATTAAAGATTACAGTTTTGACCTCAAATCAATGACAATATCGAAAACAATTATTTTCTAATACATCATGTAATTCGACCTCGTTACAAATGTTATGGACTAACTGATATTTATATATACAAATAGCTTACATTAAAACATAAATTGCTTTAATTAATTTGAAATAGACTCCAACTTGTCTTTAATTGATATAAATCGACACAATCGACTACAATTTTTTATCTTGTAGCACCATCGCGTGTAATATTGATGAATAGAAACGATCGACGAAAGTAATTGATGATTTGGAATTTATTTATCAATTTCTTATTTCTAAACGAGGTTCCGCTAGTGTAGTGTTCAATTTGTACTAGAACAAAGTGCAAATACATACATGCCTATTTATTTGCACTAAGGTAAAATTTCTAAATATATTATTATATATTATACAATTTTATTTTAATCTAGAAAAACTTAATTTACTTTTTATTATTAACCTTTTAAGAATAAATAAATTTTATGTATTTATTGAATATGCCATTTTTCGAAATACTACGGAATTAGGAGTACCGTACCATATATAAAATAAAATAAAAGTGTTTCAGTTCATCAAAATCGATAAAATGGTTATTGTTTAGTCGTTAAAATTTTATATAGATATATTTGTTTCTATTATTTTTGTAAAATACTACCTTTAAACTTGTCATGTAAATAAATAAATATGAACTGGGGCTCGTAAAAAACTTATATCATAATTTTATTGCTAGGTCTTAAAACTTTGAATTCAAGAGTCGCCCTACAGGTTAATTATTAAGATAAAATTAGGTTTACGGGATTAGATTTACGCAATAAAGTCAAGGCTGCAAGGTTCGTTAAAAGAAAATAGAACGAAAAATTTATATATGTATACTGTTCTATATTTGCCTATGTGTATATCTTTATTAAAAAAAAAAAAAACATCCTTAATCGTGCCAAAAATGTTTATGGATTTTTTTTCGATAATATTTAAAAACAGTTTAGTAATGTTACATTGTACCTAATGATTGGTTTTCCATAACAACGTTGCTTGTTGTTTATTAATCAACTTAATTTTTGGAATTCTTTGTCATATTTTTATTTGTTTTCATTGCGATATACTAGTAAATACAGCGCATGCAGAATATAATCGCCGGGCCTCTTGCGAATAAAATCAGGCTTATAAAGTGTTGAGGCTGCAGCAACCGAGATAACATCAAATTAAACACGCTGATCCTTGCTGCTCAACTCAATAAGGATGCGAAAAGTTTTGTGCATAATGTCGATTGTAAAGCGCATTTGAAAACATTTTTTGTTAATGTGACTATTTACCTATATTTTTTTGACTTTTAATATAATTAATTAAATAAGTATGCCTGTAATCGTGTAACTGAATAAAAATAAAATAAAAGTAATACGTATGTGAACAAAGTAAATATAAGGCCATATGTTCCACACGGGGGCAAACGAGCTGACAGATCACCTGATGGAATATGAATGCTGCTGCCCATGGACATTTGTAATACCAGAGGAGCTACAAAACGCGTTGCCAGCCTTTTTGGGGGAATGGATGGGGAATTAATTGGGAAGGGGTGGGGAAACACGACGCAAGCGTCATTTTACGCCAGTTTACTGTGACGCCGTGGTATCACTCTGGTCGAGCCGGCCCATTCGTGCAAATGCATCGCTCTCCCACGTTACTATTAGAAAATAAACTTAAATACTACCTAATATTCACGAAAAAAAATTAGCCTTGGATAAAATGATATTTATATTTTATTTTATAAAATAAAAAGATTGTTTCTGTCAATTTTTCATAGAACGGAAGTTGCAGTGAATAAA
>DVVJ01001235.1:0-11912 GCA_018234505.1 Junonia neildi neildi | reverse complement strand
TCACCGCCGAGCTCGAGATGAATTTAAACACAAATTTAGCACTTGAAAATCCAGCGGTGCTAGCCAGTGTTTGAACTTACTAGAAACGAAATTTAAAAAAAGATTGAAATGAAACGAAGTTTAAAAAAAAACAGTAACTTTAAAAAATTGACAAAACAAAATGACAAGGACGGTATGACGTCAAGAACCAAAATGGCGTCCACGAAATCACAAAAACAAAACCCGCACGCGTCAATCGGAATAAAATCGTAACAAATAACAAAAACGAAAGCTCAGTGAAAGTAAAGAGTTCGGTGCGGGCGTTGCGTCAGATGTAGAGCGATTGAATCTGTGGCACCTGTGATTTCGATTTCAGCTTGCTAATACCAGTGGCGGATTAACCTACAGGCCCGTAAGGCCCGGGCCTTAAGCGGCACGTTTTTAGAGACAAAATTACCTTAAGGGTCGTTCCAGTATTACGTAACGCAATTTTTGAAGATTTTAGTCCCCCCTCCCCCACATGTAACGCATCGTAACGTTGTTCTGTACCCCTCCCCATAGATGTTACGGAACATTTTACCCAAATTTTTTAGGTGAAAATGGTCAATAAAATAATTTTCGAGACCATTTTCATCTAAAAATTATAATTATGTTGTTACGTAACGCAATGTTCTTATACCCCCTCCCGGCCGCATAACGCAGCGTAACATTTTACAAGACCCTCCTCTCCTCCCAAACTACGTTACGTAATACTTGAACGTACCCTTATCTGGGGCGACATAAATTGGAAACATGGCGGACGACCTTTTTTAGCGAAAATAGTATACCTATTTACGTATGTTTACGACGCCTGGTGCATCTTAGGCATAATAGACTTGCACCTTCGTCATCTTTTCAAAAGGAACTAAATTGGCGGAAAAACTCAATTTTACAATTACATTACAATATTGTCAGATGTCAAGGCGTCACATTAAAGCAATAAAAAAGAAAATAAATGGCTTATATAACTAAAAATGTTTTATGGTCGATTCTGTCGGCCACAGGCCTCTAGTTTTAATAGATTAGTAAACCGCCCCGGCTTCGCACGGGTATTACTTTTTTTAAAATTTAATATACCCTATGTTCACCGGGGATCGTGTAGCTTCCCAACAGTGAACGAATTTTTCAAATCGGTCGAGTAGTTTCGGAGCTTATCAAACAACAAACAAATAATCAATTCTTCCCTCTTTATAGTGTTGATTTTGAAAGTAGCACTTTTAAGTTCTGTAGGACTATTCCGACCAAAAACCGTGACTCACTCAAGCGAATTTTTTACACTTCACTCACACTATTGTACATGTAGCGCCACGTGATATGATGCGGCACCGAGTCGTACTAAAGTATTTGTCATTTTTGACGTGAATTAACTATATATTCGATATTCTCTAGCAAGTTTTTAACTATTCAAAGATAGACCGAATGAGTGAAATGACTACATACACTGGAGTGAGTCTCGATTTTTGGTCGGAATAGCCCTACTGTTTCTAAGGGCAAACTGTATCCAGTTGTACCTAATGGTTTAGTTTCACAACGTAACATTGACAGGATACTTTATTTAGTGGACAAACTAAATGCTTCCAACTTTTCCTATGTAGATAAGCAGTAGGTAACTAGGTATACCTATGCATAAAAACACAACGGACTAGTTTATTCAAAGACGAAAACCTGCACACAATAGCCAAATAATTAAAGGTCATAAAAAGGTACATGTACCTACTTCAAATATAGCCTACATTAGGTAATCAAGGATGATGTAAAATTATTTTTTTTAATCTGTTCAGTATTTTTTTGGTTTATTCGTTTTGAAAAAAAAAACAAGATTTGTAAGAGTTTTTAAAGTTCTGTTTCCAAAGGCAAATGTTGTTTGCTGGAGTTTTCCAGTGAAAAGTTGCCTGTCATTTGATAGCCGATGCTTCGAATGACGTCACACAAAACTTTCTTCTGTAACTAGTATGAATCTACATAATATACAACAAAATAAGAAAGTACATGTGTGAAATCTATTAGTTATCAAAATTTACATTTGAATATACGAATATGAGTATCTCACCATCTCACAGCCGATATGATTGAATTACATACAAAAGACAGACGCACACTTGTACAGATGTAAGTAACATTACAACAGTTTTTATTTTTTGAAGGGGAGGTCGGGTTATGTGAGATTGCACTCACTAAAAACCCCTGCAATTGACGTCATAGGCACGGAAATGGAAAGGCCGCGGGATCGCTTTCATGTGCGTCCGCTGCCCCTCCCGAATATAATTAATATCTTATATTATTTTATAATATATCTGCCAACGTCAATGTCCTATTTTCGTCTAATTAGTGTCGTAGATTAAGCTCTATCTCCTTCCAATAGACAACTCCGCACCCAGTTTACCAGGAGCCACATTATGACTGCTTAATGTCAGCCAGTCAACAGTCACCTTTTACGTACAAAAAGGTTGTCCCGTGACCGCTGACTGGCTGCAATTATGAGATCGTAATACGGCCAGGCCAATCGGGCTATTCCGACCAAAAAACTCAAGTGAATTCAGTCATTTCGTTCATTCGGTCTGTCAAATTTAAATTGTTAAAGACTTGCTACAGAATAAAGTAGCAAGTTTAAAAAATTAAGTTTAAGTTTAAAAAACCTAACGCATACATTTTACGACAATAATGACACATAGGTACAGGCTCTACTTAGTACGACTCGATGCCGCATCATTTCGCGTGGCGCTACATGTACAGTCGTGTGAGTAAAGTGTAAAAAAAATCGTTTGAGTGAGTCTTGATTATTGGTCGGAATAGCCCTACTGTTCACCAAAGTCACCAGTTTTGCTTGAAAGATCAACCTCAAAAAATTTCACATATATAATAATAGTATATTTTATATGTCACAGTGAAAGCATATGGGGCGTCTATTGTTCGTGCGCATGCGTTATGTCACTCGTTATATCATTGTCGCGTTGTGGCAATTTGATTATAGTGTAACGGTTGAGGTTTCATATTGTTTTGAAAAGTTTTGACACAAGGAGAGATTATTAAATTATAACTTGATTGATAACCGCCATTTTGGTTTTGTTGCTGACGTCATATTTCAGAATCTAATGACGTCCAAAGGCTGTAGCTTAATCAATTCGAAATTTAAGGTTGAGCCTTAAATTTCGAATCGATTAAGCTACAGCCTTTGGAATACATAATGGAACCATATGACGTGAAAACCATTACCTTCTTTCTGAATAGATCGAGTAAAAAGAAATCCAGCACGATTACCAATTTAAAGTCGATGCTACTTAGACCTTATCGCTTTATCTAAGAAACTGATTTTTTATTTTTTTTCTACTAGAATTAGACAATGATAACTTTTAATAATCATTTTTTTTCTTCTTTTCCAGGTTACGAAGAGACCTACACGATATCGCAGCTATCACCAAAATCAGTCGCCGACGAGAGGTTAAATTTAGACGTACTATTAAAAACCAGTGATGCAAACCTAGCTTTTAGTTTAGAACCTAGTGCCAAATACGATGACATCGAATTAACACCGGAGAACATAATAACAGACAAAGAAACAGAGAGTCATGTAATCGTTGAACGATCAGTCGAACCGAGTAGAGGATCAAGATCTATAAATATAGATGAAATCCCGTCCTCAAACAACAACGAAATAGATAATAATATAGAATTACACAATAAGAGAAAGTACTACGATATAGATCCAACGAAAACCATAGATTATTATATGAACGATGAAGCGATGTTGATGTCGACCGGTTTCGGCGACAAACTAGACTTTAAGTTTCCGGGGGAAGGGAAAAGGGCTCCGAAGGGGCGTGCACTAGCACCTACGGGGCCCAAAATCCGGTCTACTGCAGTGCAGCCGCCGACCTTCGCGACAACGGACCCTAGAGATCAAGGACGCCAGAACTCAGAAATCCATAATATCATAACTGGCATTGTCAAATTATTAAATGGCAATGTTAATGTCCAAGCAAATACCCAACTTTTAAATGGCAGACCTCGTCCAATGGCATCTAGGATAAACAATCGTGGTCCACCACGTATATCCGATGTCCAACCTATCCTAGACTACGACAAACCTATCACACCACCACCAATATTCCACCCCACCAAGATCCCACCACCCTATCCCTTCGACAGACCTCATGGTGTCAATTTACCTGATCAAATTGTACCACCAATGAACAGCAGGCCAGGATTCCATCGACCGATGCCGCCCTGGCAGAGACCTAGGCCGCGACCACCGAATCGAAGACCGAACCCTGGCCTCCCAGTATACAAACCCACTTTAATCCCACCACCAGATATCCCAAACTTAGACGAAAAGCAAGACGAGAACGAATCCCATTCAGAGAACAATATACATCACGATGATTTGCCTTATATACCACCTGAGACTACAACAGAAGTAAGAAACACAACTGAGGAAGACAAAGAAATGCAACTAACAACAGCAGACACGACAACTCAAAGCGTTTCAACTGAATCAACGACAACAGAATCGACAACTACATCCACAACAACAACGACAACTACTACAACGACGACAACAGAAAAACCAACAGAACCAACAACACAGAAAACAACAACTGAGAAAACTAAAACTGAAAAACCATCAAAACCGGAGAAGAAAAAGGAACAGTTTAGCATAGATAAGAATAGAGATAAATACAAGATTATTGATGAGAAAACAACAGAACGACCAGTTAAAAATGAAGTACCTTTAGAACCTATAATAGAATCTTCTATAACTGAGGTTTCAACATCTACAACAGTGTCCATTGCTTCTCCAACACCAACTGTTGGACTTATAAGTCATGCACCAACAGTCACTGAAACTTCAAATGTTAATGTTGACATAAAAACGTCTACAATTAACACAGAACCGCTACAAAGTGAGTATTATTCAGATATTTTAGTTGCTTATTGACGGAATTATAACTGCGTAATAAAAGCAATAACGTAAACGTAAAGCAACGTAACATATTAAGCTAGTAACAAACGTTGTAATGATATTCATACAAATTGGTCAGTAGCATTTAGTTCTTACACGTCTCTTACCACAAGTACAACAACTCATTAATACCTTAAGTCCATAACATAGCAGTTACATTCTAGCATCTAGCACCTATTTACTCTACCACCATATTTCTTACGTATTACTATCAAGCTGCTTTACCGATTAATAAAAACAAATGTTATTAAAACTTATAGTTAGTTTCAACAACTTACTGTTGTTATGACGTCATTCATGTCATGATTTTCTGTTTGGATTAAAGGTTGACTCGTAAAGAATGCCTTCAGGCATTAAGTCCGCCATTTGTCCCAACTTTATAATGTTGTTGGTCAAAAAGTATTTAAATAAATTCATTAGCCACATAAAAGCCGACATTGCTTTGACCTTATCTTCACCATCATGACTTTCAAAAGCCTTTTATTTACTTATAACCATTTCACCATTCACAGCATCACAAACAGTACCTTACCAGTACCGTCCCCGACCGGGTATAGTCCTCGACGATACCGACTTCAAGCCTCACGGTACACGATATCGTCAAGACGCGCCGGTGATAACAGCGGCCGAGACAGCCTTACCGGGCTACGGGGAGATATTCGACGTGACCGTGTCCGCTATCCAGGGCCCCGGGGAAAAACCGGCTTCCGGTAAGTTCCATATAATATCTTACCATCCTGAACAGTTCTACAGCATTAGGAATAAACTATCTATACAGCCCTGAACCAGGTGTAGTCTTCCATGATGCTGACTTAAGGCAGTCATGGGTTCAGACAAGAAACCAGTAAGTTCTTCAGCATATCTTAGGGCTTTAAACCAGTTCAACAGCATCAGAAAAAGTACCTTATCAGTACTGGAATCCATAGATTCCTTAAGCCAGTATAGTCGACAATACCGACTTCAAACCCTACGGTACACGATATCGTCAAGACGCGTCGGTGATAACGGCGGCCGAGACAGCCTTACCGGGCTACGGGGAGATATTCGACATGACCGTGTCCGCTATTTAGGGCCCCGGCGAGAAACCGGCTTCTGGTAAGTTCCATAGTGATTCTTAGGCTTCCAGAACAGTTCTACGGCATCCTACGGCAGAACAGTCCTGAACCAGTTGTAGTCTTGCATAGCATTGACAATAGTTAAGGTAATCCAGGGTTTTGGTAAATTCTGGATAGTACATTTTAGTATTTTAAAACAATTGTGCAGTATCAAAAGCTATAATAGTTTCTAACTGGCTATAGTCATAGAAGATGTGACGTGTCCAAGGGTAAAACCAGTGTGTAGTTTTTCTTTTGATGACAGCACAATTGTTGCTAATCACCCAGAAATGATGAATAAAAATTTCAAATAAATATGGAACACTAATACTAATAAGTAGGTATAATATTGTGTGATTCAAATTTTACAAATTTACACGGTACATTTCTATGAGGTTTTGAAGAAATAATTCTTTTCATTAAAGACAGGGATCTTAACTACTAAAATTAAATTCACCATTTTTTTCTTCCACAGTCCACATCGAGAATATAAACATACATCGCGACGACATCATAGTCTCTGCGTCAGGCGAACATGGGTTCGTCTCCATAGATGGGAAGAGGACGTACCTCAATCTGTTCGACACTTCCACCCCCACCATTGCTCCAACGAGGGTGCAACATACACCGCATCATACTGGTGAGTTTATTTGAATTTTTTCTTGTCTAATAATAGATAATTATTTGTCGTTTTTCTTAACATAAAGATCCAAATTGCGCAATTAAATGTGCTGCTCCATTTCATTTCATAAAATACTTTATAATACTTACTTTAATAATAAAGTATGAAATTAGAATTAAAAAAATAATTAGGGGAGAAAAAATGTGCGCTCATACAGCAAAAGTAATGTTTGGCGCTTTTTGCCCAATACATATTACATACTTTATATAGATTTAGTTTTGTTTAACGATTCTTTACCCAGTCTTTGACCCTTCGTATGCGAGTCGGACTCGAACTGGCTGTTTATGTGTAGGGGTCGTCCAAGTATTACATAACTTAATTTGGGGCAGGTTGGAGTCCTAAAACTTCACGGTGTCTAACAGGGTTGAGAGGGGCATCACAACAACGTTTTACGTAATAATAAAATTGTGATTTTTGTGACAATTTTCACCTAAATATATTTTTGTATAATATGACATAATATCTAAGTAGAAGGGGAGGGGTGTACAGAAAAATGTTACGTTGTGTTACATGAGGGGCAGGAAAGGCTTAAAATCTTCATAATATGTGTTACGTAATACTTGAACTACATTTTATTTTTTTATTAATATTTCAGCTCCACCACCAACCCTCGGCCCAGCAATGGGAACAGGTGTAGCAATACCAGCCGATGATATCCCACCACCACCACGACGTCCCCCACACAGACAGCAGACCTACAGACGACCACAGCCTACTGTCAGGTGAGGATATATTACTGTACCACCACCGTCGTCAGCCAATCGTAGTCCACTGCTGGACATAGGCCTTCCCAAGTTTGCGCCAAACATCCCGGTCCTCAACCCTCATGCAACCAGCTCCGGCAACCTTGCGTATGTCGTCAGTCCAGCGGCCGGAGGACGTCCTACACTACGTTTGCCAAGACGCGATCTCCACTCCAGAATTCGTCTGCTCCACCGGCCATCGGTCCTGCGACAGACGTGGCCGGCCCATTGCCACTTCAGCTTGCTGATTTTGCGAGCTATGTCGGTTACCTTGGTTCTCTCACGAATAATCTGAGGATATATTACTGTACCACCACCAACTATCCAGGGCCGTCTCTAGCCCATGTGGCGCCCGTGTGCAAACATTTCGCTAGCGCCCCCTAGCAAAATAAAATGGGTAAAAAGTACAAGTATAGTTTATCCTGAAACTACCGGACGAAATATATATAACTATGTACGAGGGCAGTCTGATAAGTACTTAGTCTCTCAGCCTGATGGCGATAATATCGCAAGGGCAATTTGCTTTCGTGTGGTACATTCTCTTAGCTATTGTCGTTACGTGATTGTTGAAAACACACGAATCCATAAGTATACACTAGAATTCCAAGAAACTGTCGAAAAAGTGGACTCAATCGGGCAATCGAGCTGGGAGAAAAGCGAAGACTAACCGATCGGCCGGAAAGGTGATGCTTACTGTTTTCTGGGATTTACAAGGTGTGATCCACTTTGGCTACTAAAATATTGGACCGATTCACTGAATTGGATAAAAAATGGCCCCATTTGGCGAAGAAAAAAGCGCTCTACCATTGCGATAACACGCCGTCTCATACTTCTACCCTTTTCACAAATTGACCAAATTCAGTAATAAGCTGCTTCTTGATTCGCCGTATTTTTCAGATTTAATTCTGTACGACCTCTTTTTGTTTCCAAACATAAAAAACCACTCGCTGTGCTGAAATTTCAATCAAATGAGGAAGTCATCGCTGCTTTGGAGGCCCACTTTGCAGGCCTCGAGAAAACGTATTTTTCAGAGGGGTTAAAGAAGTTGGAGCATTACTAGGTGATGTGTATCGAGCTAAAAGGACAAGGACAGGATCTTGAAAAATAAATAGCCACTTTTCCAAAATTTTTGTTCTTTTGAAGGCTAAGTACTTGTCGGACTACCCTCGTATATGCACATCAAGTTACCACATCATAAGTACTGTCAAATTCCTCCAATCGACATCATTATAACAAATATATAATGTTGAACAACATTGAGAACATTTCACAAGAAAGCTCACTCACTATTACATCTGATATAAAGTTAATTTATGTGTTTTAAGGTTTATTTAGTATAACCAGCCGATGTGTATGGCATTTCTGGACTAGTCTTCTGAAAAACTTTCGACTCCATTGAGACCTGGGTTGTTTAGGAGTCTACAGAGATGTCAAATCGACTGGCGATATATCGAAGTAATGACGTCGTCGAACGTCCCAAATCCAAGATTAGCGGATTGTGACGTGATTTCCCCGAAACTGTTCACCAACACGATGGAGGTCGTCTTTAAAACTCTGAATTGAATTGGACGAGGCATCAACGTCAATGGAGAGTATATCTATCTTTGTTTTGCCGACGATATAGTCATCTTTGTAAAACATTGAATCAAATGCTGAACGACCTAAATGCGTCCTCCCGACGTGTGGGTCTCGGTATGAATTTGGATAAAACAAAAGTTGTGTTCAACAGAAATGTCATGCCGAGACCAGAACGGTCGGAACAGGTCGACGACGTTCTTCTCTAAATAGTATAGGGCTACACTTACCTTGGCCAGACAATACAACTTGGCCGACACAACTTTGAGAACGAAGCGGATAGGAGGATTAAGTTGGGTTGGGCGGCATTTGGCCACTGATAGTGGGGCTGGTCCACGGATTTAAAGTCGCTCAGCGAGCTCTCTCAAGGATAAAATCAGGAATGAAGCTATCCGTGAGAGAACGAAAGTAACCGACGTAGCTCGCAAAATCAGCAAGCAGAAGTAGCAATGGGCTGACCACTTCTATCGCAGGACCGATAGCCGTTGGAGTAGCAGTGGCGGATTTAACACAATAAGTGAAACCCTACGCCTTGATTTATACGGTGCTTACTAGCTTAGCCATTCTCTATGTGATATTATGTTATACAAATTGAGCTAAAAAAGGTCCGCTTTGTTTCCAATTTTTGGCGCCATATCAATCAGGGCCTGATTTATAGGGCGCCCTCAGCTTAGCCATCCTCTATGTGACATAGGTATATAAGTTGGGCTAAACTAAAAAAAAAAGGTCGACACCGTCCGTTCCCTATCCATTCATAAGGTTGTCCGCTTCATTTGCAACTTTGCCGCTCCAAAAAAGCTAATTTTCGCATCCATAAAAATGTGGCGCCCTAGGCCCGGGCGGCGTCTTGGCTAAACTAGCGTAGGACGCCCTCCAGTCGCTAGATTGACGACATACGGAAGATTGCTGGAGCAGGCTGTGTCCAGCAGTGGACTGCGATTGGCTGAAGACGATGACGAAGGTTTATTTCACGTAGAAAATTAAAGTTTAAAAGAAAGCGCGCCTCGTTTTGCTGTATTTCGACAAATATAAGAGCTCCAGATGCTACACAAAATGTATGCAAACTGCAGTTCTTTTTACGTTGGTCATTAAAGCGCGCCAACGCCAACGCAGGCGCGCGCCCTGTGGGGCTCCGCTGCGAGCAGCGCTCGGCGCCCCTAGGACCGCGGCGCCCGTGTTCACCGCACACCCTGCACCAAAGGGAAAGACGCCCCTGTTACCAAGTCGATAATGACTAAAACAACAACCTATTCGTTTTAAAATGAAGAATGATTTTTTTGTTTAAACTTAAATGCAGAAAGTAAAAAAAGATATTGATATTCATTTTTAGTTCTATTCAGATCTATACTAATTTAAGGTATCAATTATTTCCGGATGTTTTAAAAATATTTGATAACTTTTACTTGGGCATTGAAATAATAAATAGGCAGTTTTTTTAATTATGGATTCGTTGACATGACCAGTCAACAATCTGTCAAAATATCTGAATTAATTTTAATGGGGGGATTAAGTCCCCCCCATAAAAATTCAGTTAACCACGACTCCACCGGGTACTTTTTGTCTATCCCACCTCTAGAGTATTTTTATAATTCCGGAGGCACGGAGAGGAAACAGCCTCAACCTGCCGTAACGAAGCGCAGGCACGTGCCGTAATGAAGTGAAGATGTTACCAGTGCCGGCATTATCGTTACTAACACCCCGGCCAAACATATTCTGTGGCCTTCTTAACCTTCCGTTCCTTATCTTAGAAACACCAATTGAGCTTCAGTCTCTTTTCGTTCCACCGGTTTTGCCACCCCTAGGCCGACCTTCTGTGCCCCCCCCCCCCCCAAAATGTGAAGAATACATGTACTAAAAATCTATTCATCTATAGTCTATAATTTTGATAAGTATAAAATATAATGATCTCAAAGCCAAAATACAAAATAAAAAATGTATTTAAGTTTAGCCAATAAAATTACTATACTTTGACCGCTGAGAGAATGCGTTTCTGACAGGTCGTGAACAAATTGGCGATGTAACTTCGAACTGACGTACAATTAACGACAAAATATTTAAAACATTTTATTAACTTTAATAAAGAGTAAATATTCAATTTTAATTTTTATTTACATTAACAATTGAATAATTAGTCCAACTTATATTATACATATTAATTTTAGGCTAAAATAAATTATAATTAACTAATTAGCAAATACAAAAATTGTAATTTTAAAAAGTAAGTAATTATAAAAGTATATGACGTCATATCAGATTAAATTTTGATTTGATGTCTTTATTATTTAAAGTTTAAAAGTGTGTAATTACATCATAATATACATTCCAATAAATTCTTCATTTTCATTTTCTGCCCCTTTGTTATATTTAGAAATTACGATTCAATTTAATTCATTTAAGGAAATGAAAGAGAGCCCGTAAATTGAGGGCTTTATTCAGCTATAAGATTACACATTACAAAATATGTGACATGACAAGTAAGCAAGTATTAATCATCTACATATATTTTATAGTTGCTTAGAACCTATTACACGAAGGTTTTATACTACATTCTTCCCCTCTCATTGAATGTAATCCTTCAGATACCGTGGAGGATGTCGCGTGCGTGTAGATCGTCGAAATTCGCGAGTCTGATGCTGTATATTATCTACATTCAAAGCATCATTATTTTCTGATGATCCCGCTCTATCAGTATTACAATCCTGTTCACGAGGAGGAGATCCTTCTATGTTCTCGGTATTTATGTCTCTACAGGGAGAAAATGACTCTTCATAGCATTCTGTATCTTCATTGCCTAGAGGGCGAGGAGACAATTCAGAGTCGTCTATGTCTATGAGATATCC
>DVVJ01001234.1:0-11913 GCA_018234505.1 Junonia neildi neildi | reverse complement strand
TTTAAATAATTCTTGCCCAATTCGTCATCTTACTTTTTATGACCAACTTAAATATTTCAATAACTTTTTAAGTCAAGAGATTGTAGGTTTTTTGAGTAATTACCATATCAACCAGATCACAATAACAAACTAAACAACAAAATCAAACAAAAAACAAATATCGTCATTGAAACCAAGGTCTATCAAAGATAATTATATTGATCACCACACCACCACCGGTCCCACTACACCACTGCATCCCAAACCTCACAACGTCGCATCCACAAAAATACCCAGAGCTCAAATGAGCGATATTTAAAATGAGCAATTGGTTATTTTCCAGTGATTCGTGTCAAACGAATGCAGGTAAGCCGGTAGCCGGCGGCGTGGACCGAATCCTATCGCGCTTGGAGCCAGTGCACGCCAAACATTAAAAAAGGGCCAAAATGACAGTTCCAATTTTCTACTGTTGCCTCCGGCTGTACTCATTTTATTTGCAGCCCCTAGGCCCGGATTCGGCTGACACGTGCGAATCCTACTAGCTACCTCGATATTTCAATGACGTCAAAGAATATACGCCACTTTGTTGCAAACTAGCTTAGTGAGGTTTCGGCTGTGGTGGATTTTGTAATTTGAAAAATGACTTTTAATATTTTTGGTGTAAATGTTGCCCATATTAATTTTTAAAAGATTCTATAGTACGAGTACCTATATCACGTCAAAGTCGGTTCAATGTAATTGTACGTGTATTCGCAAAAATAATAAATACATTTTTCGTTTTCAGAACAGTTAGTGATTATATTGAAATAATATATTAAGAAAAGGAGGTTAGTGTTTTCAAAATCACGTAAAAAGTAAAAAGTACATCCACTTTGTCTATAGATACATAGAGATTTATAAATAATTAGGGATAGGAATTTTGGCGATGATGAAATTCGGACGCATTTTTCTAAGATTGAAATTCAAGAGTTACGAGGCTAAAATATTAGGGGAATATTTTTTAAATTTCGTTATTAGGAGCGCGGAGTTCTTTTAAATAACTTTCATGAAATTTATTAGCCAAGAAAGGGAGATGAGAAAAAATTGTGAATTTAGATAATGTTCTTATACTTTTGATCAATGGATATTATAATAAAAATTTAAGATTTTGTTATACTATTTTTATGCGAAGGTGGGCGAGGCAAATCCATATTAATATAATAAATTCGAAAGTAACTTAGTCTGTCTGGTACGTTTACGCCTGAGTTACAGACCTAATTACGATGAAGGTTGATAGACCCACAATGAAAGATATAAAACAAGAGGTAGATATTAGGATGTTAAGCTTTTGAAAACTCAGTAGTTCTGTCACTGACCAGTGATTGAAAACAAAGAGTGCACTGTAGACGCTTATTATTCCGTAAAATATATGGATATCCCAACACGGGTTGCTACTTAAAGATTAGTACACATCTCAAAAATCGTCAGTCTGAATTCGTACTTTTATCCACGCGTTCGCAGTACCATGTCTGGTTAAAAGTATTCGAAAATATGTCCCTCATAACAATCTCCGCTGCGACCGAAATGAATGAGGCGTGTCAGGATTTCATGTAAAATTCATGTAAATCTCGACTTCGCGTCCCGCAGCGCGTTGGCAAATTTGTGATAAAATCACTCGCATCTAATCATGTTATGTGGGAGTCTGAATCGAATGGAATGTGAAATTTTCACAACTATATACTGTGTTGCTTTGTGGGGGTTATAATTGAAAATATAATGTTCATGCAATAAAAATCCAGTGTAGTATATAATTATAGTAATAGTTAATATCTTGTATTAACATTTTTTTTTGTATAAAGAAAAATGTCTAGCCAAGAAATAGTACTATTAGAAGTAGATGCAAGGTTTAAGATTGAACAGCATTGCACTGGATTTGGTCCACTATGACGTATTAGATTTCAATATATAGGTACAGACAGTATTCCGGTCCTTGATTATTATTTAAGGGAGTGTGTATTGCGTTTTTTTTTTGTACACGCGTATAAAAACAAGGGTATTATATAAACCTCAAAATGTATATTATATATTATAAATTACGAACAAAAGAAACGAAAGCTTCCATCCACTTCCATCGTATTAGAAAAGGTCACGTGTTCTCAAACTATTGGTCCGTGTTTTCTTTGGGCTATTTTCACTGCTATATGTAATTGGGCGATATCGATTGTTTGTGGAGTACAAAAAAACACAGGCGTGGGAAATACGCGGACCGCGTCCACTTTGTCTTGTTAGGGTAGCACACCACTGAATATATCGCGCGATTGCATTGCGAAAAAAATGTGGAACATTAGGTACTATTTATTAATGATTATTACTTCTACAATAAATTTATTTATTATAGAAATATTTTGATAGGATATTTACTTGACCTTTTTAATAGTAAAAGTTTTATTTTATGTATTTTGTTCATTTGCATACGACACTTGTGTCTGTACGTTGTCTACAAGCCAAATATTGCCGAAATGTAAAAAACGATAATAAAAATTATGGAATAAAAATTCTACTAGTTTTTTATAACACATATAAAGAATGACCAAAAAGTAACATGGATGAAGTAGATGTGTATAAAATTTAGTGACTTTTAAGCCATTTACGCTTCTTAAGTAGTTTAACAAGAACGTATTTCGAAAAGGACAAAATAATATTACTCAATTATTAATACCGATACATAATATAAAAATATCTCACAGCTAACCTTAACGTTCGTACCAATTTAGTCCGATCCAATGCCTCTAAGACGTTTCCAATACGCCGTGCAGCCAGCCGCAATCATGGACATTTGAGATGGCACATCGTATCGTGAGAACGCAATACTGCGTAAATACCATTTGCTGTACCTAAATTAGAACAAATATCTATGATATTGGGTTGATATTCTGTGATAGTTTCAATGTTACTAACTACAGCTCGTACTAGGAATGCAAAATCACTACTAAGTTTCAAGAAAGGTTTTTCTTGTAGAAAATCGGTGTGAAGCGTGAATAGCGTCTTATTAAAAATCATTCTTATCTTACTTCCTTCCTTCTTATCTGCCTATTTTTGAATGGCAAGATATTTATACTTTGTTGCTATACATTTCCAAAGCCGGCTGAAATTTCCTAACCTCGAGTGAAACACCTGACTTATTTTTCCGCTATTCACGTATTAGGAACTTACAGTTTAAAGTAGTTACAGAGTATTGCACACTCACTAACTATTTTAATATGAATTCCCGTTGCAGATACAGTAGCTAATGTAGTATACCTTTTGTTCGGGAGAAGCAGCGGATACGTCTGCAAAAGCGATCCCGCTCTTCGTTTCCATGCTGATGGCGGCCATCGCAGCGGACCTGACCTCCCTATCCCCTCCCCCAGAAGTCGGGTATCTATGAAAATTTCCCTGCGTCAAAAAATACCTACTGTTATTATGTAGTGTGATAGCTGTAAGCCTTCCGAACACAGGCAGTCCACTATAACGCTATATTAAGCTATAATCGATGGACGTCCAGCACCACATGATACTCAAATATGTCGTACATATGTTTGGCGCTTATTTAATACGGGTGATGGGATTATTTATGATCCGGTGTTCCGAAGCATTGTGTTTGAATTCGTAACGGTATAGGTATTACGTGCTTGTACAAACACAAACATTTTTAGTCTAATTATTATAAATGATCGTCGGTGACCATTTGCTTAGTGATACGGAAATTTTCCTTTTTTGTTGTTTTTAGATAAATAGCTATTTGAATACCTGTGTTTATGTAAATGGAGGACATGTTTATGTTATATATGATTTGTGACCAAGTAAATTAAATGTACCAAACAATTTTTTTTGTATTAGTAGTTTAGCATTTGCTTAGAATCGGTCTAAAAACTGAGTTGTTACTAACAAAACAGTTAATAATAATTTATTCCATGCTTTTAAATTTAAAAAATTTGAACATTTCATAATTATCTTTTTACTGGAAGATACGACGTACGAGAATAAACTAAACTTAATTTATTTATTTTTTAATTCCAAGTTTATAGGTTTACGACTACTACATCCGCCTTCATACGACTACCAAAAAGAAAAATATAAATTCGTATTTTGTTCTAAAAAAAAAAAACAACTCTTTATACTAGCACACATATCGATCACCTAATAGTACATAAATTACAAATAATGTCCATTAATTTACAACATGCATATATAGGTATTATCAATAACCAAACAGTGTCACTAGAGGGCGCAAATCTGCTTAACGTCGGGATTTCCGAACGTAACATAATTAAAGTTTGTATCGGCGTGACGGACGAACGAACAGGGTTTTAACGTCAACAATGGGACCATTTGTCGCCACGCCACTGTCGTATTTTGAAAATTGCATTTCCATTCAGCTCGGGATTGGTGCTTCGGAATTTTAGCCGTTTCAATGGGGCTCGGAATGGAATTATTTTATGGAAAATAATATGGAGCTTACGTTGTTATATGGTACGTGTATACTGGGGATTGTGATTTTGTTTTTCTTTTTCTTTTTTAATTTTCAGAAATAAAGATATTTTTAATAACCCACAGTGGCTGGGTAACTTCTCTGCCATGTAAAGAAAAAGTACAAGTATACTAGTAGTCAGACCAGACAATTTTCTACGAATAGATGTCGTATCGTAGAAAGATGAGTCTATAATTGTAACAAGTAGTAATAAATAATGATTGAGTCTATAATTGTAACACGTAGTAATAAATTATTTTTTGACTTGACTAGACTTTTGAGAGTTATGCAGTAACTTACAAAATAATTTGTGGAAGACGTTACAACAATAATAATGATAGACACGTGATAACTTACCTTAAAAAAAACATCAATTAATGCATACTTAATTAAACCAACCCTCATTTAATATTACATTATTAAAACAACTTACTTTCATAATATGTACCTATACATAGTAATCGAGGTTCATCGTTAAATAAACTGTAATTCAAAGTAAATTTCAGACAATTCAGAACACAAAAGAACCTCTCACGTAACAGAACTGCGCGCTCAGCCTTTTAACTTTTTGTTGCTTTCTGGTCCACTATAATGTATTAAGTTATTGCTATTAGCAAACTCGCTTTACTCAGTTTGGCACAAGTTACAATATAGGTGAGCCATATGAAGCGACACTTCAACTATGAACTTTAAACTTTGCGTATTAAGGTCTAATATCGGGTGGGAGTTTGCTAGTTGGGGCTGATATCCTGTTGTTTGATTGTCAACTCTAATGCATAGGTGTTAGGGTTGTTTGTTCGTTGTGTGTGTGTTAGACTAAGAGTCAACTGCGCGAATTGCAACTAACCTCCGTTTCCGCCATGCACTTCCTCCGCTTCAGCTTCCGATAGATATATGTCTCATTCACACATATTATGTCGCTAAACATTGGATATCGATTTATTTGTTTGTTTATCAGGAAGGCAATTATTATTGTTTTCTTTAATTTTGTTTTTGTCCAAATTAATAAAATAATATTTTCGATATGAAGAAATATATTATGTTCAAATGAAGCGTTGACGATTGAAGGGCCATTATTTTTTTAAACCTTACACATTTAACAACTAGGTACCTGCTACATGTTAAAAAATTAATTATTTATTCATAAGTTTATATTATTATTAAATATTTGTTTTTTCATTTAAAATGTAACAGTAATGTTTTCTTTTACAGGTAAGTAACTGCAACGGAAATCGGTGTCGAAGAAATTTTAAGGTATGGGTACCTACTATGTATTGGACTCTGAAAATGAAAATGCGCTTCTAGAAAGTTATAGTATATTCCTATTGTTAACATTACTAAATTACCGATCCAATCTACAAAAAGTGTAATTCACTAAAAACCCTTTTCTCTAGCTGTCCAATTTTTATCATATCAAAGGTCATTCACAAATATAAAAGTCACAATTATTATAGTACCAAAAACAATCACACGTTATGTACACAGCAAGACAAAATTAAATATATCACATTTAACCCAAAAACGTCGCAAAGAATTCACAAAAACATCCGAGAAGGGTAGTATTCGTAACATCAAAAATCATGTTCTATAATGCTCTAGAAAATGCGAGTGAAAGAGTGAATTGACTTTTTCCCATTTGACGCTAATATGTAAGATGACGTAAGCATCGGCAACATGTGGCCTGAAACACACACACACACATACAGGCGATTGTTTTCTTTGTTGGAATATAATAATAGAATGACTCGCAACATTTCCTTAGTCGAGAATAAGATGTGTAGAAGACGTACAATCTCATTTCGAATAGTGCTTCCCGTAGTGTTGTTACATAATACTTATCGCTATATCTATACAAATATCGTAAAGATTTCGTTTTGGGAAGTTATCGCGGATATTATTTTCTTTTATAATAATTAATTCTTTCAGTATTAAGATGCTGTGATTATATTATGAAGACTACATAAGAGAGACTTAGTTAGAATTAATAAGAGTTATTTATGATAAAACCCGAATAAATTATAAGTTTTATCAACTTCTATTAAACATACTATCTACTGTAAATCTTCGACAATATCACTCCATATTTCTTGCAAGAAAGCACAAAAAATAATCCATGTCCTTAGAAATCTTCAGTCCATTCTCAGAAATATTTGCGTTTATAATAGTAGAAGAATTAAAAAAAAATAGATCGTAAGTACATCGTAGTAACAAAAAAAAAAAAAAAGAAAAAAACAATTCTAAAGTATTTACGCACACTTTTTGGTAAAGTTTATAAATTACGAAAACATTGAACCTAATAAATGGATTCAATTTAAATTTTAATCACCCGAGTAAAATCATGTTACAAATCAACCAATCAAACTAAACGATTCAATTAAAATCGAAAAGGTAACAGAGGAGCAATGAAAATCCTTATATCACGCCCTAACATGAGACGCCATAAATAACGAGGGGACGAATATTTGAAATATCGACTAGGGTCAGGTATAATCGATATCGAGGTTCGCCTGCGGACAGCACTCGAAGATTGGTCGAACCAGTACCAGAGTGATACATTACAAGGGATAAAAATATTTCTCGACATAAGTAACCTGTTGCTGGAAGATATGAACGAGAGCTTAGGCCGTATATTCACCCGAATCAGCTATCTTGCTCCAGTATATCAAGACTCGCTCAAGTGTGAAAGGGACGGGGCGCTTTATCTGTCAGAATAGTTAATGGATTTTTAATTTATATGTCAACAGTTGTTTTCCGCTTTTCATTTTATTAATGGTTTTCGTAAGGCTTTACTGGAGGCCTCACAATATTGTAAGGGACTACGAACGAAAACATTTTCGATGTTATTTTTAGAACGTTCGCTGAAGATATAAAATTTAAAAGAATCTGGAAGTTTGAAACATTTCCCGCAATATATTTCCGATACTGTGTGAAGCACATAAATAAACTAAAGCAGATAAAACCAACGTAAAGCACTCACTTTATCATTTCTATCAACTTTCTTCTACCAAAGTGAAATTAGTCAATAAACCTAGACTTCAGATTAAAAGTGAAAGCTGGAACGGTTCGCAAACACTGAAATACCATTAAGTCATTCGACGCCCCCAGTTAGGTTCAATTTGACGGGCTAAAGTAAAATTAAACTGGACTTCTCCGAGCCTGAATGAGATTATCGCTAGCACCATTAAATTAATGGTTTCATGCTGTTCTCTGACTAAATGAAGAATAATTGAATATATCTGATTTTGTTGTTGCCGATTTTTTTCAGAGGAAAGATTTTAAAGGCCTTTATGAACTAATTGCATTTGTTGTAATGTTCGTGGATGTGGGAGAAGCGAGCTGCGCGCGGGAAATACTTCATTAAATTTTAAATTCATTTTTGTTTTGTGTATAATTTTTTGTATTACATAGGATAAGTGTCGTTTTGTTTTGTTTTAAATTACTATACATTTTGTGTCTGTAGTAGTGTAATTTATTCAGCCAATAATTATTATTATTAATCGAATACGATAAGGAGCAAATACTTTCAAAAGAAAACAATAAAAGTAGGGAAGTAATTGGAGCAGTAATCATAAAATTAAGACATGGCACAGCTAATATATCAGCTGATATAAAAACTTCTTAATAAAATTTCGCTGAACACAAAATTTTCTCAGTCAGTTTGAGAAGATCAGGGAAATCAAATAAAAAGAAAGTTGCAGTGACGTGACTAATGGGAGCACGTAATTTTGATGGGCGCAGGAGAACTCGTCGAGTACAAGTGAATAGAGGACCGGGGACGTGCTACAAATTTTTCCAAGGAAATCGAGTCATTTGTTTTATATATGTATTTTTTAAAGGTGCCCAATATTTTGGTGGATTACCTGCTGCTTTGAAATATCTAAATCTTTTTGACTGATGTAGTGTTTTGGTTTATTGTGGAAGCTTTGATTGAAAGTATAAATCTTAGGAAAAAAATGTCTTCAAATACATAAAATGACAATATAAAATACAAAAAATCCATGTAGTAAAACATAACGATTATGATATTTTGGGAAAAAATCTCGATAGACATTTAAGCATTAAATTGAAGTATAAAAAGGCGGTGGTACCATTACACCGTTTACAAAGGGTTTTTAGAAACATTAATGAAAGTCATTTTTAAGAAAATTACTTTAAAACTAGTCTTATGGTTAAATACGTTTTATCTTAAAAGAACTCCGCGAAGTTCCTGCAATCGGTGATTAAGAAAAAATTAAAACAAGTTATGGTACTTAATTAACTTTGCTGAGAAAAGTTATAACTACAGTGATACAAGTTTGAGCCTTAATTGTTTCTCCTCGATAAAAATTATGTTACTTCCTAAAGTTCATTTTTTATTTATAATTCAACGCTGGTCCGCTTTGCCCTAATTAAGTGTTTCATTATTTTTACTGAAGGGAAAATAACTGTGACGAAGGTCTATTACAGCGCTTATTAATAATTTACAGTTGTAATATTACCTTAATTTACCGTGGGAGAGCCATGCATTTGCACGAATGGCATGGCTCGACCGGAGTGATACCACGGCCCACGGCCCAAAGTGACTATTCAATTTTTGAGACACCTGAATATCATCTTTCATGTCGATAAAAATGTTGAAAAAATCGTTAAAGTGGGTTGAAAACAAAGAATTAGGTACTTCCTTTTCAACACCTAACTAAACAAACTGTACATCTCACTCTGCCAAATTGATTCCACTTAAAACTTGTTCTCTTAATGGTTTGTCATTATATTCTTGATACAAAATATACAAAGGAGAAAACTTTACGTTACGTGAATTATGTACTTTAATATCTCTATTAAATATAACAGATGCGTTTTGTAACGATATACGAATGAATTTGATGATATTAAAATATACGAATTATAAAATTATAAAGACGACCTCCGTGGCGCAGCGGTCAACATGCCTGTCTGCGACGTGGAGGCCCTGGGTTCGATCCCCAGCCAGGTCATGATGGAAAACGATCTTTTCCTGATTGGCCTGAGTTTTGGATGTTTATCTATATGTGTATGAATTATAAATATAGTATCGTTGAGTTAGTATCAAATAACACAAGTCTCGAACTTACTTTGGGGCTAGCTCAATCTGTATGATTTGTCCGTATATATTCATTTATATTTATAAAAAAAAGTGCTATTCTATATACATATTATGAATACGTCTGATTAAAAGATTCAATAGACATACTTTACTTACAAACAAACCTATATTTTTCTAGCACCGTCTGCCATATTTATGCATGTTGCAATTGTAGAACTAATTTAAATTATTCCCTCAGTCGTGTTTAAGACGCCGCTGTGCCAAGGATTGCAGCAATTTAGCATAGCTCTATAATGCAAATTTTGAGTGGAATTTCTTTACAAATCTCAGAATAAATAAAATCTGCATCTTTGTTGTTTACTGTAAACCAATTGCTAACTTCGTATTCTTTTTTAAATATTTCTTACGTTCGTTTCTTTTATACAACCTTTTATGTTTTCCTTTTTGAGTGTTTAGTATTAATACAATCTGATTTACCGAGAACAAGTTCGTTAATCGAAAAAACTATACCCTATTAGTCTATGTTAATCTCAGTCTGAAACTATTAAGTAAACACATATTACCTAAGTTATAAAAGCTTCGCAAACACTCACGTGCTGCAAGAAATTTAGCAAGTTTTCGCACCCAAAATTCTGCGAAAATTACCGAGTGTTACACCCGAGTGCATGGTAAACTATACACCGTATGTACGATCCGAGGGCGTCGCTGGCGAAGATGCAATTGTTCCGCCTGACGGCCCCACTAACCGGGTTCGCCTTCATTACAGCGTGCCCTGTTATGTTGCACCTACGAGTATGTGTGCCATGTGACGCTTATTGACATCCTGCGTCTAATATGCTGTGGCCTGTTTTCTTGCAATTTGTTGTAAATTGTTTCCTGTCATATAACTAAATCATCTCGAGGTTGCCATGTTTTACCCGATTAGTCGGAAAATGTTCTTTCTATCAGGTAGATAACTGAAAGACTAATTTCTGCAATCAATTTTCCAAACTTAAAAATCGTCAGATAGGAAGTTCTAATTTTCGTTTTCACGTCAATACAAATAGTTTTAAATTACTTAGTTTACGCAAAAAATATTATTCTTATGCAAAATGCAATAGTTTTGAATTTAAAAAATAAATAGATATTTTAAGACGACAAAGTTACCAGTTCGAGAACTTTGTTCCAGAAACTCCAACACACAGACGTCTTTAAACTAATCTTATCCCATACGATGTCGGCATTCAGAGACCAAGGAACAGAATTAAGTCTCCAGCATCTGCTACATTGTATAGCACCGGCGCAAACCGGCTACGTCCAGTCTAAACCGGTTAGGAGCGGTTCCGCCCGGAAATGTTCTTTACTACTTGCTAATGTAATTGTGTGCTGTAAGAGGTTATCTATGCTTTTCGACAAATTCTAGCCATGTATTTGAAGCTGGAATTTTCAGTTGCAAAATTTATCGACTTGATAGAAATATGATTACAGTATGTTACCAAAGATAAAATAAGAAAAAAAAGTAGTTTATAGCCGAATAAATCTTTCAGCGCGTTGTAATGGTTTTTTAATACTTTCAATAACTTCATGAGGTACTTTTCGGAGACTTAGATTTGGCGTAATCAATACCTTAAAAGAAAGTAATCGAGAAATGTAAACACGATACCCCACTCGGTTACGCATTGAGAGACTCCTTAGTTTCGCAAGACGGCAACTTTAATCATAATTTCGTAATTAACGCCGTATTGAAGCCATTCATTTCACTTGTTGTACCTCACATTAATTAAGATGTACTGCTAGCTCGTAGGCACATTTTGCTTCATAAATTTCATTAAAACCAAGTAATAATATATGTTTATATGTGCTTACGGAGCAGTTTACAGTTGTGTCTGAAATCTAGCACATGTAAGCGTAAAAGTTCAAAATGATGTAGTTTGTAGTTTGACTGTTATGTCTTGATCGTTACTTTTTTAATATTCAACTAGAGTAATATTTTAATGCAAACGAAAAGATAACATTGTTTAAATAGATACAAATTGTAATTTATTACCGCTTTCGTACTAAGAGTCGAGCTTTGAAGAAGTTGAATGAACAAACTTTAAAAATCAATTGTGTTTTATATACGATATGAAAAGAAATAACTAAAATTAAATACAACTTAATCCGAAAAAAAAATCGATACCAAAAAAAAGTTAGTCCAATTAATCGAATGTTTTAATCGATTCATTTCAATTTAGCGTCGTCGAAATGACAGCGAAATGAACGAATGATTCATTCGATCCGAATAATTTGTCACACGGACGTTAATAAACCGTACGTAACACAGCCTTTACATATCCCACTGCTGGGCATAGGCCTCTTCTCCTATTATGGAGAAGGTTATGGAGCTTAATCCACCACGCTGCTC
>DVVJ01001233.1:0-11915 GCA_018234505.1 Junonia neildi neildi | reverse complement strand
GGTTCAAACCCTGGCTAGCACCGCTGGATTTTCAAGTGCTAAATTTGTGTTTAAATTCATCTCGAGCTCGGCGGTGATGGAAAACGTCGTGAGGGAACCTGCATGTGTCGGAAGAAATTCTGACACATGTATATCCACCAATCCTTACCTTCCCCCTCATAGGAGAAGAGGCCTATGCCCAGCAGTGGGATATGTACAGGCTGTGTTACATTAGTTACATTAGTTATATTGATCTATTTTTAACAATGGACAAGTTTACTGTTTTTTAGTTAAAAATCTACTCGAAATTTTATTTTTATTTTGGTCAGCTATTAGTACAAAAACCTAGTTAGTTGTAATTTTTCTTCTAAAATTACACTATACGTTATGCTTATACGTAAGTATGTATTACTGTCGTGTTTTTATACGGAATCAATAACAGTTTTAAAGGGTTGATTATAAGATAAAATTAGCAATTTCAAGCTGTTAATATTATTTTAAAATCAAATTTATGACAAAAGTATAATACAGAACCCTAGAACAACCAAATTTTCGTAAATAAAAAAATTTTATTCCACTTTTTCAAGCTCAAAACCCTTCAACAGTAATACGATAGTAATATCAAATACGCACTAGGGCCAGTTAACAGACAATGACAAATGTTTGCATTGCTATTACAATTATCCTAGTATTACTCGACTCAAGACAGGCCATAACAAAGACATTTACGAGATTATGGAAATTAATATTTCTTTAGCTATGTGAATGTAGTTTTATATTAGGGCCATTATTTGTACCTAATGCGTGTATTATTTAATTGTATTGCTGACTAATAATAATTTAAAAGACAGCCTTTTTTTTTTTTTTTGTTGACGCAGGGTAAATCTTCATTGATACCCGACTCCTGGGAGGGAGACCGGGTTATGTGAGATTGCACTCACTAAAACCCCCTGCGATGGCCGCCACAGCACGGAAAATGGTGAGGCTACGGGATCGCTTTCACAGCACGTCCGCGGCCTCTCCCGAAAAGACAGCCTTATTGGTTGATACATGAATTAAGAAAAAGACATTTAACCAATTTCGATTAAGGAGGACGTTCCCAATTTCAATGTATTTTTTGTTTTAAAATGTCTACTCATATCTACGCTGTTTTTAAACCGATTAAAATGATTATTTTTTTATACGATTGCCCTTCATGTTAGACCCATATACATTGTATCAAAATGAATGAAAATCATGGAATTATTGCAAAAGAATGAATTAGTTATCAGCGTGATTGTAAACCAAAAAAAAACCTTTTCTTCAAATTAAAACCAAGAGCTTCTACTTTTACATAATAATAAACGTGTGCGAAAAAAAATTAAAAATCTCAATTTGCACAATACGTCCTACATCACCGACGTCACATAACAGAATGACAGAAAATATAAAATCAGCGGCAAGCACAAAGTGTTGCCAATCGTAAAAATTAAAATAAAAGTTGCAAGTTATTGTTCCTCGCTTATGGGCGTCGTTGATTTTATCGTCAAAGAAAGATGTGCCCTTTGCATACTTATGTAACAATGTTTATGTAAGGCACGTGTACCCACTGGCCTTCTATTATGTTTATTGTGAAGACTGCGCCTTATAAAGTAGGCCGAGATCTTATTAGAGTGTTTAGCTCACTGATTCATTGTTCCTTATAGGTTGGTATTTGAGAACTGAGTGTTACGAATGGCTAAATGGTAGTTTAGAATCGTTTCGAGGATACTTCGGTATTGTATTATGCAAATAAACGCTCTTATACCATATACACTATAATGCCATTACTTATATTATAAATGGGAAAGTGAGTTTGTTTGTTTGTTTGTTCAGCTTTCACGCAATAACCACTGTACCGATTGCTATGAACTTTTGCAGATGTAAAGGTAAAAGCCTAGATTAAATAATAGGATACTTTTTATGGAAAGAAAGGAAAAATGACACTTTTTCGAGGGAACAGCGCTTACTTATTCAGAGCGATAAACAACATCCACGCGGACGTATTCGCGGCAAAAAAAGCTAGAATAAAGCGGATAAGATTAGTAGATATTTATTTTTGTAAGGAATAAACTCAAAAAACTATACTAATGTTAATTAAACTTTCACTATCAGAATGCTATATTATCTCTCATTAATTAATATAGGCTATATTTATGAATCTGTACGAAGCCAGAGCGAATTGTGCCTAATGTATAGTTATAATAATAGGGGCTAGTGGAAAATAAGTGTATATGTTGTACTATACTGCTACGATTATAGCGAAAATAATGAAGAAAGTAGTAAGTAGATAGGCAAGCGTGCTATATGATACGGCCATTAAATAGAAAATTAAACTTAGTTTGCAAACTTCTTAAGATACCTATTTATTGTAATACTTAGATATGGTAGAAGGGGTGAGTCTGATTGATCTATTCCATAAGATCTATTTTAGGTGTGGTTCCAAGTTCCGACAATTTCTAAGAATAAATAAAAACCTTTGAATGCTATAAATCTATCAGTAGTATAAACACGCACATCAATGTCAGAATTACCGTGAAATGTACTAATTATAGTGAAAAAGATAATATAAGTTCCACAGGAACAGAAAGGTGACTCCAACGAGATTTCTTATTAAATTTTCAAATTAATGAATTAACCACAATATAACCAAAACATCAAATTAATGACTTAGTATTAGGTAATAGTCTTCGAATTAATGAATATAAAATTAATAACAAAAGTCTAATCCTCAAATTAATTTAGAATTAACAACAATAGTCTTGACGGCAGTGCACTTGTGTCATGAAGTGCAAACAAACCTTATCAGTAGGTAATCGCAGTGATAAGGAATAAGGCCATTACGAAACGATTACCGCTTAGTGCAAGGGAAAATGATTTTGTGTTTTGATGAAAAATTATATGTTTTTAAAGTCGTTTAAGCTAGTGCATTTAACTGAAATGTTTATTTGTTTCAGCTACGCTAATGTTTATAGTCTTTTTTAGTGATACATAGCTAGGATTCAAACGAAAGACTTAACCTCTAGTCATAGTTGATAGTTTAAAAGATATCTAAAATTAGAAATAAAACATAGATATTTTTGAGTAGGTACCTGCAATTTTATTAATAACAGATTTTATTTGTCCTTTCTTAATAAAATATACGGTACATAAATAAGACACACGCTCTTTGATTAAACTTTGACAAAATCTATTTTAATTGCTAAAATATTAGATTACGCCATGAAAATAAAATTTAAATTATATTTACTATAATGTACTGAGTAAGTTGTTGTGTTTTATTCGGAAGTCTCGAATTTCTGCAATCACGAATGCAGTCGTTCATTCAGTAATATGATTAAGCAATGTGCCTACTGCGACTACAGAATTAACAACGCGTATTTAATTCAATTACAGTTTACATTTTGCTTTTATTTAATTGTCTCTGGTGTCTTTTGTCAAATGAAATCACATAATAATTATTTCATAAAAAAATAAACAGTAAACTACCTAAACACTTTCATTTTATTACGCTCTAAAATAAAAGAAACCTTAATTGAAAATGGCGGTTAAACGGAGCTTATTTATTAAATAATATCATAATTATTCTTAACTACATTACAAACTAACAAGACTAAAACTGTAAACCAATAAAAAAACAGCGAAAGTAAATCAAATCGGTATGTTAAATAAATAAACAAATCAATAAAATAGCAGTTTTTTATAGTGAAAAAACCTACGAAATTACATACGTCAATGTCAAAATAAAAAAAAGCATTCATCATCGTTCATTCAGCCAAAAAAAAGTAAAAAAAAAAACTATTTTCACGCCACATGTAAATCATAATTAGCCGGTGTCGAAACTGACCGGTTGGTTGACAGTATTCCTTCAGGCCCAGTGAAAGTTATCACATGACAGCTGTCAATGTCACCGCCATATCGTTATAATGAAAGTTGCACCGAAATGGATGCAACCGCTTATAGGGTGTTACTTCACTAATTGGACGATGAAAGTACGCGTTTGTTACCAAATTCATGAGTAAAGATGGAATGTTGAGTTTATAAGGTTCTGAAACCATTAGAAATCTTTTTTATTTGAGAAGTACTAGAACTAAGTATGCCTTTTGGTGACGAGTGACGATAAATTTCCGTGCACGTACAGGTATATGTATATTTTCTAGATTATTTATAGGTAGTTTATGGCGACTTTTCAATCCCTTTCATAGCATATTTTATAACCAATAAACCTTACTCAAAAATTGGCTAACTAACGCAAAAACGATTTATTCAAATCGAACTTCGAACGAGTTCTTAAAATTAACGTTTTTATACAACGTCACAAAATACTAAAATGGCGGATGTCAGATGTCATATTGTAAAAATATTTCTGTTAAACAACAAATATTTTACAATTCAGATATTCAATAGGTAGTATAAATATATTAATATAAATGATCAACTTTTAATGAACCTCTTAAAGCTATTAAACATTATAGCGTCGCTTATCACTTAAAAGAGCGACTTTTAGATATATTTGATTGATTCGCTCCATAATCCGACAGATTATGTAAGCTGTCATTGAACTTGGTGTCGTCAAACTCGTAGACAAATAAGGAAATCTCTAATTTTACGATCTTGAGAAATATGATGAATATGCATTATTTTAATGAGCTTGAATAGCTAGTAAAATTTACAGGCCTATTTGCTAATGACGTTTAATGTTTATTTTATGCTAAACTCGTTTTTGTCTGCGTCTTCGCTCGTGTTAATGTACTTCATATTTTGTCTTGCTATTTACATTTTTTATGGTTGAAAATCAATGTTTTTTTCTCTACCTATCTTAGGTGGGTAGTTACTAAAATTATTTTAAGTACATTTTATTATTTTACATATAATTATTATTTCTCAATAAATTATTACAAAAAAACTTACAGAAAAATACTGTAAATACTTAGTTGTATTAATTTATTATTTTACAGTAAAATAATAAATTAATACAACTAAGTATTTACAGTATTCTTCTGTAAGTTTTTTTTGTAATAATTTATTGAGAAATAATAATTATAATTTCGAATCAACAAATAAAATATCTCGTATCATTTCGTTTCGTGAGAGTACTGCTTGAAAATATCACTTGAAATTTCGTATTATCTGTCACAACACGATCTTCAAATACATATACAATTTCTCCTCAACAGACTCGTCTGAATCTTCTATGTCACATTTAAGTGGTGAAAGTGATCCGAGTCAAATTACGTGTATTGATACGTTTCACAGCTCGTTGTAATCATAATTGTACCTACTTTGTTATTTTACGAGCCTCATATTATACTATCTATTATTAAATAAGCCTGTTGTTAGGGCGGCGGATGCGTATGCGAAAACGATCCCGCAGCATCTCAGTTTCCGTGTATCTATGTATAAAGATTTCTGCTTCAAAAAGCCTATGTTGTTAAAAAAGTTAGTGTAAGCGATAATACGCAGCAGGTGATCTATATAGAATTATTTTTTAGTACTGGGAACTAAAGTTTGGCAAAATTGATGGATCCGTTTCCGAAAACGCCAATATATAAATGGGTATAAATTTACAAAAATTGTTCGTCTAAATATACAGATATGATTTAGGAACACTACACGTACCTAATGAGTAAATTAAAAGTAATAACGTAAGAAAAGGGAAACTTTAAAAATGATATCATAAGGTGTAAGGATGAAATTAAAAAATACCTATTATGCTTATTAATGCGAAATTTTGATAAAAAATTATTACTTACTAAAAAAAGGAAACAATAATACCTAATTATTTTTAAAACAACTTGTAACATCTGCTTATTATTTATTAATTTATCATAAGAGAGGATTATAGATTATGACATATTTAAACTAGACAGTGTTGTATAGTGTTAAACTTTTATTTCTCTCTTTTAAAGTTAAAAGGAAATAATTTTTACAAATACAAAAGGAACGAAATAGAAAGAAAATTACTCTCCAAACTTTAATCTTTCACAGATTTAAACGTTTTTGTTTTAACGAATATTTCAAAGTTATTGTTGAAATAATTAAATTACCGTCTAGACTCCATAAAAACCTGATCTATTCTGCTAGCAGACTGAATATAAAATAATAACCGCGGCAACGTCTACCGTCCTCTACGACTAGTATTGCCAGGCTTCCGGATAAAGCCGGATATACCTAGGGCGTGTCCGGCCAAAATAAGCGTTTTCCTATGTCCAGTTTTTGTTTCGCTATATAGTTTTAAAGTTAGAAGCCTAAATTACATAAAACGCTATTTTATATCTCGGAAAAATGACACATTCCCGAGAACACCTAGAGATATCCAAGTAGGCGTGGCCGCGGACAAAAACCTAGTAAAACAAATGTATTGTGGAATATCTAATCAAAAAGTATGATTTTCATGTCATTGTTATCTTACTTATTAATATTGAGGCACAAAATTAGTATGTATAACTGAACAATATAGTAGGTATGTCTTTTTACCCAAATATCCGGTTAGATCTAGTCTGTCCGGCAATTGGATTTTGCCACCTGGCAACCCTATCTACGCGGTTTAAAACAAAATGAAAACTCTTCCGTTCCGAGTTCCGAACTAAATTAAAATACATTATTGTTAAAGTTTTAAAATGTTACTACACAAGTTTCTGTTTTACCGTGTGTTTCGTTCAAGTATGTATGTACAATTGTACATAGTAGTACAAGCTCATATGCTAGTATTTCTAAAGGAAAATAAAAATACTATTATTTCACTAAAAGAAAAAAATAAGGTTTAAAGAAAATGTTTTACAGTTATTGTGTAAAATCAAGTTGATTTTTAGTTGTTGTATTGCTCATTTACGTTTTTTAAAAACTTCAGCGGAAAATATTTGTAGTCTTGGGTTTTTTTTTGTATGACCATAAACAAAATCTTTGCTACTTTATTGATACACGAAAATTAGGTACTCTTTTTCTACAACATAGTCTAGTAACAAACAAGCTATTCCATACATTAATACATCATTAATAAATATTAATAGCACAACTAAACAACTCTATATAACAATTAAAGATGATGCATTGAATCCCACGTGTCAAGCAGAATACAGATTAGGTTCATTACTATAGTACTTTTATTATTAATATTACTCTTAATAATATCTACTTGCATAACTCATTTGTCATTTATTTATAATAACCGAGTTAGATTTCTAAATATTCATCTAACATAAGTAATTTTAATAGGGCTTTAAAAATCCCGCTAATTTTCCATCTTTAATTTTTTCCATCTTTAATCTCGTTTCTTTTTTTTTTAATTATGATTTTGACCAAAGTCCAATGAATTATGCCCAATACAGTTAATAACGTGGTTGTGTATATTTTACCATACGTTATGAATTTCTCTACAGTAAGTCGGTACCCATGTGTGGAACACTTATTCCATTCAGCTTGACCGTGGGCGAACCGGCTGAGCCTACGCAGTTGAAACTATACACCGTAACAAACTAAAAAGAAGTAAACATTTGATGAGAAACTGTATAAAAAAAATAATTTGAATAAAAATATAGAATTTTATCTATAAATGGTACTGTTGTCGTAAATATGGACGTGCTTTACCACAATTTTTTTAATATAATTTTTGTCATTTTTGTCTCTGTTTTTAATTCTCATGTACGTATATATAATGTATACACGTCTTAACGATTGACTAATTAATGTAATGTGTATTCCCGCATAATAGAAGAGAAGATATAAAACAACAAGTCACAAATTAACAACAAAATGGACCCATATCATGCAAAACCCCACTTTATTATATTAAGAGTACTAGAACAATAATGAAAATTGTAAGAAGACTTGTGTTAATTAAGGTTCCGAACACACAATCAAGCTGGTAGCATCAAAAACTGGACTCTACATAATTGTAAAAAAAGAACAACATTTAAAAAAAAAAAACAAAAATAACACACTCAGATAATTTATTATCTACACAAGTGTCAAAACGAAGTATTAATTTTCTTAATACGCAAAAATTAAGAAGCCAAACTGTAACAGACTATAAATTAAAAAAAAACATTACGCATTCATCGTACGGAAATATTAATGTTCTGTAATCACGTGGTGTTGCCGTTGCAAAAAGTAATAAACGGGCGCAGTGGGCGGCATTGTTACCGACGCCATTGTTCGGCTTTTTTTATCGTCCATCTTAATTGTACAAGTGCTATTTCGCTGCATCGTTTATAGGTTGATAGATAAAGAAGCTATTATTAAGATAATTCATTGTCTGTCAGCGTGTTCTGTCAAATTGATTTGACAGATTTATTGGTAGATTTTGTTTTACATAACTTTCATAATTAAAATAAAGATAGATAAATAGGTCTTGTGTCTTCATTTTAGATATACCTAGGCTATTAAATAGAACTGGTGATGAATGTTAAATATTAGCTGTTTGGTGAATTTTGTTTCCGTACAAAAAAATATATATTTCGAAGATTTTTTTTTTAATTTAGCATTTACATTTAGGCTTAGATTTTTATTTTAGATGTTTAAAATATCACAAACTACAACTTACTTTACGATTTTTGAAGTAAACTCAAGTACCGTTAAATACCTTTTGCAAATATATTCTACCTTAGGAATAATGTTATCTGTATCGAATACAAAGATTCGAAATTCAAATTATTTGGCGCCATTAAAACGACTTCAAAGCTAATGTCGTCATTTCTAACCAAGAAACCTTACAATACTTAATGTTTTGGCAAGCGTTTAAATGCATTAAATCTACTTTTAAGAGAGAATATACTCTGAATATCAATTATTAAAATGTAAAATAACTTGTTAAAATTCTTCACACTATTCGGGTACGTTCAAAAATAAAAACCAATGAGATATTGACATCTCGAACTGAAACTTCACACGCCTATGGAGACTGAGCTAATGCAATTCGGAAACATAACTAACAATTAATTAATTTCTATTAAAATAAAAAGGCAACCCAAGCAAAGAAATTATTTATTTAGCATCTACAATAAATTATCATACTACTGAATTTTATACATATTTATACCTTGTTAAGCACATTAAAATAAATTAATTATCATAATTATTTATTTACATTACGATTACACCACTGCACTGAGATACGATGGATATCAAAGTCTTTTGTTAAATTAAAAAAAAACATATGTGACGTAACGGTACAGGAACTTTTTTACAATGTTACCAACGTAATTTTAGTTTCATATCCAAAATAAAAAAAGTGTCTACCAATAAGTGTTTTTAAATGTGTACAAATAACAAATACAAACAAGGATTAAATTATACAGCGATATTTCAATTTGCAATTCATCTCGTGTTTGACGATAAAAAAAGTCATCGTAAACCTACATGTTTTGGAAACTCCGAGACATGAATATATCTATGCTTAATTTTTTGCAACAACATGTTCTTTTCACGACATCAAACGCATGTGAAAATACTCAAGTGTGATAATGTGAAAATGTAAGAGTATAAATATTATATTGGATTTTTTTGCTTTTTTTCTTTTTTTTTTTTTGTTAAATGACAGGAGTCTTAAGGTAGTATGCAAAGAACACATCGTTCATAAAACGAAAAAAAAAATCAGGATATTTAAACTCAGTCAATCAGATAACTTAAGCAAATTCAATAAGATATTTATCGAAAGATTTTACATACTAACGGTAGTATTTTGACACTTAGTAAAAAAGGCTATGTCAATATTTACCCACAAGTAGCCAAAATCGGACATGATAACTGTCCATAACTAATATCTAAGTTTTATTTTTTTTATTTATCCATGGTAAAGACGATATCTACAAATATACAAAGATATTCATATGTATATGACATTATTTTAAATTTAAATATAAAAATAAATATACGTATTTTGTAATTTATTTAATCCAGCGTGTCAATGTCTTTAATTATTTAAAACTCATCTCACACCCGACGCGGCGCCATGTTGGAATTATAATTTCAAATGTGACAGATCCGAGACGAGATTGTTCCCAGGATTAAGTCGAGATGACAGACATACATAATTATGTATAACTTCAAGTGCTGTTATCTGTGCTAATTGCTATGTAAAATGTACTTTGTTGGATATTTTAGTATCATAATATTTTCTTGTGTGGAACGAAATATGAGTGACAATAATTGTAGTTATTATAAGACTAGTGGACCCAGCAGACTTCGTTCTGTCTTTAGAAATTAAAACACGTTTGCATGGGAAATAGAAAAGTAATGTTTTAGGGTTTTCGCGGTAATTATTCCTATTTTTTTCACCTTTTAAACCTTCCCTAGACCTCCACGAACGTTATTCAAGACCTAGATGAGATAAATCCGTTCAGCCGTTTTCGAGTTTTGGCGAAACTAACGAACGGCATTTCCTTTTTGTATATATAAATAGGGGTATTTCTTTTATTTTAAGAACTAAACTACTGATCTGAGTTTAAAGAAATTCTTTGGTGGTCCCAAAACAAAAGGTTTCCATTCGAATAAATAAAAAACAAAAATTACCTAGTTATAAAATGGAAATTATGAGGTAACAAGAACAAAAAATTCGAATTATCAATCAAGTATGATTATTTAAAGTCGGTTAAAAAGGTGACCCTTTTTACCACATGCCAAGTTACTTCAACCTGACTTTAAAACCGATTCCATTCACACATCTGTCTAACGGAGTCATTCGGTAGCGTTTCAATGTTTTTAGCGCATTAGACGCAGTTATGTCAACTGCCCAACTTTGAGACCGTTATTTGACTTGCGCAATGGAATTGACCACCTCTTGTTTGATTTGTAAGCAGTGGCGAATTTAGGGTTAGTGCCGCCCTCGAGCTTAATTTATTTATTTATTTATTTTTATTTATTTATTTATTTATTTATTTCAGGCATCAATGGCCCATAGAAACATTATTACATAAATATACATTAACTTATAAATATACTAATACATATTTTTCTTAAAACTATTATACATGCTACTACATAATATACATTATAATCTTATAATATACTAATACATATCTATTTACTTATAACTATCACTACACTGTCACGTGTTGTTACGCGTGGTACAGTTTAATGTTATAAAATCTTCTGTATTAAGGCGGACTCTGCATTTAAATAGAAACTTAAATGTATTCATAATGTAATAAGATCTATTTAGATATAACAATGATATCCACTAACGAAAATCCACTAACGACATTTTATTCGTCAATAAAATGTCGTTAGTGGATTTTAGTTACTTCTATACATTTGTGCTTATATGTTGTACTAAAGGCTATTAACATACCTGGTTGCCTGGAAGAAATCGCTGTTTTAGCGATATGGTCGCCTGTTGCACCTGATGCAACTTTGTATTTTTTTACATAATTGTCTGTGTAATTTATATTTGGTGCAATAAAGCGTAAATAAATAAATAAATAAATAAACTTATTTAAACTAAACTTACCCTATAAACTAAGTCGTAAATGGGATATCTAATGAAAAAACAATTATTCAATTTGGCTAAAGTCTTGATAATGGGTATTGATTAATCTGACATGCAGAATCAGGGACTAACCAAGCCATAAAAATAATTAAGTTTACATTTTAGTATTCGAGGTGTGGCTATTACACGACATTATCATAACACCACAAACAAATTCGAAAATGTATTTTTTTTAAACAATCGGCCCATATACAAACAGCCTATACAAGATTAATAGCATCCAGTATTTATATAGCGTTATACAAAAAAAAAATACCAACGAAAATTTTATATTTCCAACTGTAAAACCCGACGCGTTAGTTTTAGATTTTTTCAGTGAATTTACAAATTATCCTCTATATCTACAAACGTGTCCATAAAATCAACAAAGCCAATATAATCTGTTTCAAACTCGTAAAACCGTTACAGCGGCACGAACCTGCAAAGGCGAAAG
>DVVJ01001232.1:0-11916 GCA_018234505.1 Junonia neildi neildi | reverse complement strand
AATTCATCTCGAGCTCGGCGGTGAAGGAAAACATCGTGAGGAAACCTGCATGTGCCGGAAAAAATTCTGACACATGTATATCACAATATGAATTCACAACCAGGCTACTTATTTTTATATCCACCAATCCGCAGTGGAGCAGCGTGGTGGATTAAGCTCCATAACCTTCTCTCGAATAGGAGAAGAGGCCTATGGCCAGCAGTGGGATACATACAGACTGTGTTATGTTATCCTTGGCATAGGATTATTTAAATCTGGAATTAATTAAAAATTGACAATGTTATGTTAATACAAATGTCTTATATGTTTCTTTTTAATTTCAGGAAGCACGGGGTATTTGTTCTTATTACTGAGAAGTACAGAACATTTAGCTCATAGGGCTAGGATGTCAGTGTTGAATCAGAGTGGAGAAGAGCAGGTAATTCTGATATTTTGTTTATAAAAAAGGATCTTACATGTTTTTTACATATTGACATTGCCAGCTTATTATTTTCATTTGTGAGAAGGTTTGACAGTTATAATTTCATTAATTGGCAATAGGCGGCAACTATGTTGTACTTGCCAGATAGAAAAATAAGGTTTAGATACTGATAGAAGTTATATTCACACACAAGAAGTCCAAGCAACTGAATTCTAAAAATCTAAAAAAATAATATTAAAAAGTATGACAACACACATTTGTATATCTAAACTGTAATTTCAATACCACATTTCAAAACAATTTTTGCAAAACCTTAACAAAAGATTTAGCTTTCTCAGCCTTACTATTGTAATGTTTAGTGTTGTAAAAGATCCATATTATTCTTTACTTCGAGACTTGATTATATCAAAAGTTAAAACCTGATTCTATTACTTCATAGTATCAAGTCATGATATAGTCAAGTCAAATTATAAATTAAAGCTATGTGTAAATAGGTAATGTGAATAGTGACAGGGTCATTAATTCAATTAGTTACAATTATTAAATTTTTTATGCTTGTTAAAATTCTTAGTTTTAAAACTTTGGTTGTTTACTTGAAATAAAATTGTTCAAATACAAATAAATTAACATATTCTTAACACATAATCATTTTTTTTATTATTAATTTATTTTGAGAAAATAATTTTATAACAAGTCAAAAAGTGCATTAACATAGCATTTTTTACATATGTTATAAAATTACATAATTCAAATGTCAGATGTAACTAGGTAACATGATAATTAAGAAACCGCTGAAAATCAGAGTTGAAGCATGCTTCATGGAGTAAATCTTCATTTAATCACATTATACTCCCACTTATTGTAAATATTGTAGTTACTTTACATTATTTTTCATTTCTACTTAAGTTATAATTACCCAAATAGTGCCTATATTGCAATTATGTACTAGTGGTATAAGTTACAAATAAATGTTATTATTATAGTAAGATTTACAGGAGATACACATACACAGATTGGTATTAATCTTTCAGACAATCATGTGTAAACTTCAGCGTTTTAAATCCATATGTTCGGTGTTTATCTAAATGTTATCAATTCCTTATTAATCTTTAATCTTTGATAATATTCGTAGGATCACACAATCGTTTAATTGTTAATCTATTTTTAATTGTTTTTTTTTTTTTCATTAAAGTCTATCTTGGATTTAAAATGGGTAACTTAAAATAAATTGCACCCTGAAAATAAAAACAGGTTGGTTTGAAAGCAAAAAAATTTTAATGCATACTTTTTTCTATTTCGTAAATATGTACCTATATAAAAAAAAAATACTTTAGGAAATTATTAAGAAGAAAAATTAGAAGTTTAGGAAAAGTAGAGAAAATTTGAAATAGTTTAGAAACTTAGCCATGAAAATATGTATTTTACATTAATAGTTTTATATCATAACAAAAACATAGAAAGACGATTGGTTAAATAATATTGTTTAAAACACTAAAACCATAAAAAAAAATGTCTTAATATTGATAAAAGGCACAGTGTTACAAAATTGGAATCTTACAAATTCTACTTAATCAATGATAAAGAAAAGGCTTGTCGTAATCATAAATGTTTGTAAACAAAACATTTTATCTTTAAGTATTAGGAACTTTTATTTGGACTTTATTATAATTTATGCATTTATAACAGACGAAATCATGATTTAGCTGTAATTTTTATCTAGTTTCTATTACATCTTTTAGTTCAAACATTAAAATGAAATATTGTAATAGGCTTCAAATATTTTTATATATGTATTTTTATGTCAATTATTTGATGCTACAATCAAAATCTTTATGTAACTGTCTTATGTGCAAAGTTAAGGTTTAATGCTAGGTCATTGACCTCATCTCTTATTTGGACTTTGATATGAAAATACAGTTTTTCTTTGGGTTTGAAACTGGGATAAAATTATCATATATGTTTGTCCAAAATAAGCTGACATCATACACAAATCATTTCAATTAATTGGTAATTTTTATCTTGGGTTACGACCTTAGGTTTAAAATGGACCCTATTTTAGTATTTAAACTCCTAAATTTTTATTCGTAATAATATTGATTAAAAATTAAACTATGATCAAAAGCTGTTAGTTAATTTTCTGTGACAGCTCATTAAATAATTTTAAGGTGTATCCCACCTGTGGACTATTTTCTTAGCCGATTAAAACAATCTATTTTACGTTATATTTTTAAAACTCAAACGAGGTCGGTAGATAAACTAATAAATTCACCTAACTGTAGTTGAGCTGTCCATTAATATTAATGACATACAGAGATTACTTGTGATTGGTGGGTGTGGTCCCAACATGACATGCTGTAAACAAACTAGGTTTACTTGTTTTTACCTAATAAACACCATTAAAATATAAATATAATACATACTTTCTTATGATATTATGTACTTGTTATTTATTTAGATACACCACAGTATTTGAAATATAGCCCTTAAAACAATAACATCGACGGTTGAAAGGCTATTTGGTCTAAGCGCCATTTTTTGACATGTATATTTTTATACATATTTGGATAGAGAACTATTTGCTGATTCCGAATATGTATTAAGATATATATGTCAAAAAAATGGCGCTTAGACCAAATAGCTTTTCAAATGTCGATATGATATAATGACAGATACAAATTCAAACACTTAATAGGTATATACAGCATAAATAGTTATGTTAGTCTCTTATTTTTAACTATTCTCTACTCAATAAATACTATAGACTACAATTATAACACGCTTATTAATTAGATTATTTAACATTTAAACAATTATTAAAAATACAAATTAAATGAAGAAAAAAAAAACAAACGAGAAAAGTAATATTTACATAAATTAATAAATCATCACAACTTGTAATGTTAATTTTCATGTGATATTTTATTACTGTATTATACAATAATATGCAGTATATGTGAATTGTTAATTTGAATTGCTAATTTTAATGCACAAATTATGAGTTATTGGAGAAAGTATCTTGAATATTTATCTGACATTTCTGACATTATTTGCAATAAAAATGGTTTACATACTTTTTAATTATTTTATTTACATTATGTTTACACATAATATTTCGTTATGTGGTTGTTTTCATTCGTTAAAGTGTTTTAGACACGTCAGAAATTATTAAGTAATTTAATAAATATTTAATCCAAAATAAATAATTGATATAAATGTAATTTAATTAATGGTGTATGATTTTAGTGTCAATAATTTTGAGACATTTACATTTATTTTTAGTGTTGCAATTATTGATTTAAATGCCTCACAGCATCTAAAAGTTTGATGTTTTAGAGACAATAGTCTGATTGTTGATTTTTCTTTATTTTCAGGTGGAATGTCCCCTGTGTATGGAACCCTTGGAGGTGGACGATCTCCACTTCTACCCGTGCACATGTGGTTATCAAGTGAGATATTTTACTTCTTTAATCCATTATTAAACTTATGTAATATTACCTTGTTTTCAAAATGACTACAATCCAAAATTATGTTAAATTAAAGTAAATTGAGGTATTGCTTGCATTGAATTAAAACTTAAACTTTGTCTTATCTTTATCTTATCTTTTTCTTATCTTTGTCTTTGTCTTAAGCATGAAACATGTTATTGGATGTGAATTATTGTTGCAACTAAAATATGTACCATATGCGTTAATGCGACAATAAACATGGGCATGAACAAATTAGCAATGGAATTGCACCTGATGAAAATTGACATTTTCGTAACATATAAATGTCGATTATTGCAAATTATAATTTGTATGCAACTTAATGTTTTATACAATTTGCTCATTGTCATGTCCATAAATTGCAGTTACATCCGATAATGTGTTATATGCTTAAGTTTAATTTTAGATGTTAACTTCACGTGAATAATTATTCATTTGTGTTATTCAAAGAAGTTTTGTATAAATTAAAATGCAATCATAATTTGATGAATATTTACGTTTTATTGTATGACTGAATTGTTTATTTCTTTTTATCAGAGTGTAATAACACACTTCCTCATTTTTCTAAGAAATTAAAAGTTGTTTTAGTTAAGTTTTGATTTTATTATCTAAATATACTTAATTATACTGTTTTTATATAATAATTATTTTCTATGTTATTTGATTAGTATGCATAATTGCACATAAGTTATGTTTATGTAAAATTTTTCCATTTAAAACTTGGTAATAAGTAATTCATAATAAACATAACACAAATTTCGTATAAATAAACTTTTAAATCCTAAACAATTCCTCCTCAAAACGTGGGAGTCTTATATTATCTGTAGTACACTTTACATTATAATTATAAAAAAATGATGAATATTCATCATATATAGTGATAGATTTTTGTATTATTTCGTGTAATTATAGACATTTCCTTTCACAAATAAGTGTTTAATAAGATAAAATACTTACTTTCAGATATGCAGGTTTTGTTGGAATCGTATTCGGGAGGGCGAGAACGGCCTGTGCCCGGCGTGTCGGAAGGCCTACCCGGAAAACCCGGCAGACTTCACCCCTCTCAGTCAAGAACAGGTATTTGATACTATTGATAAATAGTCGCTAATACAAGTTACTGTTTGAGATACTTGTAGTACGTACTGTAGCGAAAATTTCATTGAATATAAGGTGGTTATAGTGAATTTTGTATTAACGCCATTGAAAGTAGTATGAAGTGGCAATTCAAGTATAAAATTACAATATTTTTTTATTCTTTAGTATTTTAGATTTTTACCCCTTTCTAAACTATCAAAGTATTGAAGACAATAAAAAAATAAATCGATTGGGACATTTGTATTCTTTGCTGAGGAAATATGGTAAATATTAGAAGGGTGTGTTTTAGCTAGAAAAATTAAAAGATTATTGTTTGGTTATTGAATATAATCTAATTTAAAAGTTGTTGGACGGAAACATTGATAAATGTTAACGAAACGACGAATTTCTCCAATTATATAATTATATATAATTGGAGAAATTCGTTGTTTCAGTACAAATCCCAGTTGAAACATGTATAACCGTCGTTGCAGGTGGCGGCAATAAAGACGGAGAAGAAGGCGCGCGAGCAGAAGCGGCGCAACAAGACGCTGGAGTCGCGGCGGGCGCTCGCCAACGTGCGCGTCGTCCAGAACAACCTCGTGTTCGTCGTCGGCCTGCCCGTGCGCCTCGCCGACCCCGAGGTAAACTATACCACTACGAAACGTGTGACTTCTTCTTCTTCCCAGCATTTTCCCGGACCTTACTAGGGTCTGCTTTATTCTAGCCTAGGTATTGATAGGTTACCGATTTTTATACAGAGCTTTTATTTTTATTTTTTTACACCTTTTCATTTAACAAAGTAATTACAAAATACGATGATAATTTTAGCTGTCAAAAGCAAATTGGCGTGAATCGATTTAGTTACGTCACGGATCTGTAAAATGACAGAAAATTGACGCCAAAAAATGATTAGCCAATGAAAATCGTCTACGATCACGTGGTTTCAACTCAGAATTATTAAAATTTATTTTGCGAAAATTTTGTATATTTTTTATTTTTATTAATACAAATTGCTTTGAAAAGACTGAATCTATGCAGATGGCAGTAGATTTATCGTTATTTTTGATACTGTCAAATAGCCCATTACCATAGGAATAATTTCCAAAAGGTCAGCCTACCATAAGTTATTCTAAATGATATCTTTTGTTGCAGATCCTAAAACGGCAAGAGTACTTTGGCAAATATGGCAAAATTCACAAAGTAGTTATAAACCAAAGTACTGCATATGCAGGGTCACAGGTACGAGTCAAACTGAATAGTCAATACTGATAGAGACCAGATTATATGCAATTACATATTTGTATTTGAATATTTCAGCCATTTTTTGCTGTAATTGCATATTTTAACCAAAAATGCATATTATACACATATTTGACATTTTACAATTTTCTAGGCTATTTTATAGGCTATTTCTTATATAATTTTACTGAATTTTGTATATTTCATCATAGAATGATTTTTGTGCCTATTTGCGTGCGTAGCTTTTTATGTTGCATATAAACCGGTCTCTACTGAAGAAAATTCTTATGACATTGTCCATAACACATAATATTGGTACATATTGTATATAACATATTGTTTTTAATATGTTAGGGTCCGTCCGCATCGGCGTACGTGACGTACGTGTCACCAGCGGACGCCCTGCGCGCCATCCAGGGCGTGAACAACGTGACGCTGGACGGGCGCGTCCTGAAGGGCTCGCTCGGCACCACCAAGTACTGCGCCAACTTCATGAAGAACATGCCCTGCCCCAAGCCCGACTGCATGTACCTGCACGAGTTGGGTGAGTGTCGTATAAGTAGGACTACTCCGACCAAAAATCGAGACTCACTTATGCAAATTTTTTACACTTTACTTACACGATTGTACATTTAGCGCCACGGGATACGACGCGGCACCGAGTCGTACTAAAGTGTTTGTCATTTTTGACGTTAAATGTATGCATTGTATATTCTGTAGCAAGTTTTTAATAATTCGATTTTGACAGATCAAATGAGCGAAATGACAAAATTCACTTGAGTGAGTATCAATTTTTAGTCAGAATAGGCCTACTGATAACGTCCAGGGCGTCAACAACGATTGACCGTTGTAGAGGCATATCCTAACTTTGCTCCGGTATCAGATTGAAACTTACGTAGAATGTCTGTGTATACATCACACCCACAGATTTATCGTCCAGGTGTGATTAAAAAACTTCAACAGTTACAATTGGTACAGATATTATTGGTAAATACATAGGCAAATGCTTCATGGTGTGGTTTCACGGTAGTTGGGTTTGGTAAATAGTAAATAACATCAATAAGCTATTCATTAAGATGTGAATTCCAATATCCTTTGCAACATTATTATTTTTCAAATTAATTAGGACACATTTTTCTGACAAAATAATGTTTGCCAAAAATTATTATTTATTTATAAATAGTTATAATTAAACATGGACATTAATACCACTCAGTAGTAAGTAGAGTAACGGTTATTCTCAGAATAGATCTGAATGTAAATCTAAATAATAATTGGCAGAGACCCAAAACATCTTTCTCCGAATTGTGAGCAAAATACCGATACTGTTAATTTACTAAGGCACGTGTAGTAATCTTTAAATACAAAACGCGAAATAAATAGAATGTGTACTATGATTTCATAAAAATTATTGAAGATGTTTCGTCAGCTGTTTGTTTATTTTATAAAGAAAATCGTTACGAAAAATATATGTAGAGAGAGAAGGGATCGGGGACTCACCTTAACGCGTTTTAAGCGAGGTGTTAGATAGATAGTTTTCATAATCAACGTCGTCTCGGTACGCGCTTCGCTACGTATAAATTAAAAAAGAGTTTAAATTTGGCAGCAAAATCCTCTTTAACAAAATGGTCCACCATTTATTCAGTTAATTTGTTACAAAAATTTTTATAAATGATAAACTGCTCGACCGATTTTCTGCAAACCTCATATAAACCATCTATTAAATGCTCCGAATAAAGCGTTAATATTTGATTTAGATAGATGCTGTTCTTGAGTTATAAAATTATTACGGAAAGTGGCATTGATTGGTATAAAACCAATGCCTGTAGTAAAACTATTTAGAAATTAGATTATTCGTTTTAAGAATGTTTTTTTTTATTGAAATGTTTTCTTTACAATTCCAGTCAGGAACTATTTGGAATACACGATTCGGTGGTTGCCTAGTAACGGTTGCTATCAAGACAGAAGACATAGCAATATCGAGATATAATATAGTGTTATTTGCTATAGAGAACTCTAATAGAGACATGTATAATGAACAGAGGCTGTATTATTATTCCCTTAAGGACTATCTCTAATACTATATAATATGTCAATATCAATAGCGGTACAAGCAAGTCGTGTTTGCAGGTGATCCGAAGGCGTCGTTCACGAAGGAGGAGATGCACGCGGGGCTGCACCAGGTGTACGAGCGGCGCCTGCACCAGCAGCTGCTGCAGGCGCAGCGCGACCGCCCCGACGACAAGGCCGACGGTGAGCGACACACCACCTACCATCTGCACACTTCCACTTACAATGTACCACCTGTAACCTGCCTCATTACATCTGTAACATATTGTCTGTAACTTACTCCATTTCTCCTACAACCTATCACATACATCCTATTACCTATCATACATACAGTACATCAGCAGCAGCTGATACAGACGCAGTGAAACCACACCGATGGCTAGACCGACGGTTAGCGACAACCCACGTACCATATACCACCTTCCACCTATCGCCTGCAAGCTATCACCTACTACTTATAATCTACAACATACTCTTTGCCACTTATAGCTTGCTATATCTACCTGTCATTTTCATATAACGTGATACCTGCAACCTAACCCTTTGGACCCATAACATATCACCGAAAACCTTAGTCATCTTTGTATCACCTGCCACCTGTTTCCTTCCACATACAACATAACACGGGGAAGCTACTCTCCTCCCACATAGAATGTACCACCTACAATATATCCCTTTCCACTTGCAATGAACCTCCTGTAACCTTTCTTTCCACCTCCCTCCTGCAAGTTATCCCCTTACAACTATACAATACTTGTAAGCTACTGCCTATCATCTTCATTTACTATTTGTGTTCTGTTACCTTTTTCTTACAACCACTTGCCTACTATTTACCACCTGGCTCTATTTACCACTTGCTCCACCAAAACAAGAACAATAGTGAAAGCTACCCACTTCTCTTATTACCTTTCACTTTTATCTATCCACCTGCCTCGGCGTCGTCACAACCACAAGAGAACATAATACATCTCATTTTACACCTGTTTTGTATAACCTACCACCTGTCATGCATATATACAAAATACTGGTTGCTTATCTCTTTCTAGCCATTTCCACATTCGATGATAAAGACAATGCAGTTTAGCGAATAAATTATTAATTTCCTTCATTTTTCCATTACAGGTAATTCTAGTACGAATGCAGAAAAAGGCAGTTCTAAAGATGGTAAGACTGGGTTTCAATTTTCAGTTTTTTTTTTAATAGCTATTTCTTAATTAAGTAAGTCTAAGTATCATCTAATTAACATTGCAGGTAATCAATCGAACTTTATACCGACAACAGTCATCACATCGTCTCAAATAAATGTAGTCAGCACATCTAAGTAAGTGGACTTAGTATAGATATTGTGTTTGAAAATATAATTATATTTTCGTTGTAACAAATTGTACCACTACTTGTTGTACTACTTCCTTCCACACACATAGTGGTGATGTTACTAAAAAGGAATAATTTGGCTGTCTATTGTTAATAGATCAAAGAAAGACTCGGCAAACGGCAACGGCATTAGCAACGGGAACAGTAGCAATAGCAGCAGCAACGGCAGCAGTAACGGCTCTAACGGCAAGGAGGCATGGCCCAGCCTCGGCTCCTCGCCGCCCGCAGACAGCCCCGCCAGGAAACAGAACAGCCCCAAACCACACACCGGTCAGTCGCCACGTCTATACACACATGTTACACACATCAACGGCAAGGAGGCGTGGCCCAGCCTCAGTGTAGAAGAATAAATATAGAGTCACTGATTACAATTTTATTTATCCATCACTTAAATCAAAATCTCAAAAATACTTCTAACGATTTGAACAAAATAGATGACAATATAGATAAGTTAAATAGTTCATGTAACCATTTCTAACATTAAATTGTCTTTACAGCAAAGTCACAAGAAAACGGCACATCAGAATCGTCCAGTCCCACACAGCTCCAATCACAACAGTCTCAAACAAAACATAGCAAAGATAACCACACAGATAGCAAACCGAGCAGAAGTAATAAGGACAGCAATACAAATGGACAACCCAGCAAGAAAAGCAAATCAGAAAGCAAATCAAAACAGAAGAATAGCAATAGTATTACAAATGAAACAAGCGAAACAGAAACAGTCGAGAACAAACCAGAACAGAACAGTCCAGACAGCTCGCAGACACAGCAAAACTCGGTGTTCGAAAACGACACACAGAGCTATTTATCAAACGAATTAGACGAATTGGAATCAGATAGACACAGTCTGTTGGAAAACCACGATTTATTAGATAACAGTGACCACAGCCTCCTAGACGACGACAACACACACAACCTTCTAAACGATGCCAATAACGAAGTTATGATGATGCAAAGGCATAGAGAAATGCTCGCAGGGCTAGTCGATAATAACCACTTATTGCCTCAAATGAAAAGTCCCCTAGTGAACGGTTACGGGTTGTTAGACAGGGATACGATGAGTTATCTAGGTAATGATAGGCAGATTAGTCAAATTAACCACGGTCTGATGGACCAGAAGGAAATGCTGCTCAGGGAACGCAGTCGAAGCAGCCTTCTAATGAGACAGAACGAAATGCTCGCCAGGCAGCATAATGTTATGGTGGAACCAAAGCATTATGTGCCTAACTCTAGTATAGGACTTGAGTCTGCTAGTGAATTATTAGGTAAGGTACATTCAGAAACATCTTTTTGTATTATTTTTGTCACTCGCATAAAACATTTAAAAGTTAATACTTTTGTGTATGTGACTTTAAAATATGTCTAATCACAAGTGACGTAAACCGCCTGTGTCTTTTCAGGTGCTAATTATCATCCAAATCACAATATGCTTCCACCGTTCGGTATGAGAGTAGACAATTCAATGGGCTCGAGCTCTTTAGGGAACACAATGACAAACACACTAACAGCGAACTCGTTGTCTAATCCAATATCTGCGAATACGTTGGCAAACTCAATGGGAACGAACAGTTTGGCTGCAAACACTATGGGAAGTTCCATGGGCAGTTCTATGGCTGGGTTCATGTTGCACAATCAGCACATGCCGCAGATGCAAAGCCCACAGATGCAGAGCGGTCTCGTCAATGGATTCGATACGCCACAGTCTGCTGTAAGTTGAAACTTATCATATTATTTATGAAACAATCACTTTGACTCGATTTTTAATTGTTAATTGTAGTGAATTAGATTTACCATTTTTGTATTGGTCAAATTTAGTACCAGCTTAATCGATTTTTTAATTAATAGGGGTATTGTTCAGATGTAGTACCACTTTAATTCGATTTTTAATTGTTAGTTGTATCGGTCAGATGTAGTACCACTTTGATTCGAGTTTTAATTGCAAGTTGTATTGGTCAGATGTAGTACCACTTTGATTCGAGTTTTAATTGCAAGTTGTATTGGTCAGATTTAGTACCATTTTGAATTGAGTTTTAATTGCAAGTTGTATCGGTCAGATGTAGTACCACTTTGATTCGAGTTTTAATTGCAAGTTGTATTGGTCAGATTTAGTACCATTTTGAATCGAGTTTTAATTGCAAGTTGTATCGGTCAGATTTAGTACCATTTTGAATCGAGTTTTAATTGCAAGTTGTATTGGTCAGATTTAGTACCATTTTGAATTGAGTTTTAATTGCAAGTTGTATCGGT
>DVVJ01001231.1:0-11916 GCA_018234505.1 Junonia neildi neildi | reverse complement strand
TTTATTTTCATAAAGTATGTATGTATGTATGTATACATATTAACACGTTTTTGACTATTATTATCAATCGCATTTTTCGATGTATGATAATGATGATGATGTATTTCAACAAAATTTATTTTACATATCATGTCTGACATTCCATGCACTTGTCCACCTTATTCTGCGGTCTTCCTCTTCTTATCAATCGGGGGCGCAGAGCGGGATATTTGTTGCTATTACAAAATAAGTCATCAATGGACTAAATTGAAACGCGTAAAGCCACATGAAATATTTAGTATTTGGTAATAGTGATACGCTAATAACGTAAACGACGATGAGCATTGCCGCACGTAAAATTGCATGTGTCAGCCTCGACCGCACATAACAATTATTAATACGAGGTAGAAAGTGAGCGTACCGAATGCCCTGCGCTTCTAAAAATAGAAGTCAGAACAATTGACACGTCCAATTGATTGAATTAAATACTGCCACGACGTAATCACGCCAATTAGGACGTTGATAATTGATTTCCGAGACCCGCTGCATTCATTTGTTTACGGAATTAGCAAGCCGAAACGTTGCATCCCTACGCATTTCTTGTTTATCAGTTATTTAGCTTTATTGATTGTGTTTGAACGTAATCCAATATTATTAAGGAACTATACACTTTCACGAGACAACTACGGTACTTTTAAATTTATTGCATGTGTGCTCGCTATATGTTAACAATTAAAAAGCATCTGTTAAGATTGGTTAAGATAATTTAGAGTTATCTTAATAGTCACCTTGATGTCTTAATTAAAAGTTTACCTTGATATCTAAAATTTACCGTTACATTATTACAATGTTGTCATCGCCACTAACGTAGCAAGAAAAAGAATTAAACGAGCGCTTTAGCTAAACGTAAGCTTCTAAAATAACTATATTTTTATACGTAATATTGACAACAACAAAAATATTGATAACATAATAATAAAAAAAGCTTGCGGTACGCTAAAGTACGTTAAAAGATATAAAAATCACGTACATCGTTACTTTGAATACGAATTAATTAAAAAAATTACGCAGTGCGATAATCGTGTAGTTAGTGACAAACTTGCATGTTAAGATAGGTACTCAGAAAAATAGGATAATTAATAGTTGACGGCCTTCAAGAATTAGAAACAAAGTTCAATGTACTACGTAACTTTATACTTCTGTTGGCTACATTTCAATACTCTTAAATAGTTACAGCTTCTACCATAGAATATACCATAAAATATATTATAAAATTCAATTATTTGATAAGATTACAATATAAAGCAAGATATTTATCTTCCTTCTTTAACGAAACAAAAGGTCTTCTGTATATTCGAGAACGGATGAAGAAAGTAGTTTTTAGGGGTAATCGTGACTATACATTGTATAATATTCAAAAACTTGTACCTATAGAAAAACAACATTTTACTTACGCTTACATGAATACATTTATACCAATACACAAAGAGAAAACAAAAATTGAAGCTCAATATTTTATGGGAAGACGGCATAACAACGAAGAAACTTAAATGCAGTTTAACCTTGAAATTCTTCTTTTTCGATAGCAAACATTTATGTATGCATGTCCATCACTTCATTGGAGAAGTTTATCACTTTATAATGATGCGTCGTAAAATAATTGTTGTACCATAAAAGGGCATGCTTTTTACTTTCATTGCTGTGGGTTTTCTGCATACTTGAATTAAATAATTAATTTCACCGTTTAATCACATAGGCAGGTTCCGGGTAGGATGATAAACGATTGACATTTAAAACATTCTTGTATTGTAAGGGATACCTACCTGCTATTTTTATAAATAACTGAACTCTGAGGAATGCATGTGCTTGTGGGGAATAACGTTAAGGGGATTTACTTTCCATACTAGGCAGTGAATATATAAATATTAAGGTGGTACATTTGTATGAACATAAAATAAGAGAATAATAAATTTCCTGTACAATAAATATTTTTGTTATTGTAGTGTGTGCATTCGTAAGACTTTTATATGAAATCTATAATATGAATACTTTAGCAGGATCAGATAAAAATATTTTACCAATATATTAAGCAAAATAAGGAACCGATAAGATAAAAAGAATTTTAAAACCATTTACTTGAATACCGTTGAAAGTAAGAAACATTATATTATAAACGCGAAAGTGAGAATCTTTAGTAGCTATATTCTAATAAACTTACAATTAATCTAAAAGATAAAGTATTTTTTTAAAGTGGGCTAGCACTATCCGCCAATTTACAAAGTCGTTTTTCTACATGTAATAATGACTTAGGATTTTATAGTCTTCCGATTTTATGACTTATTAATTAGAGCATTCACTGAAAACCAGTGTCGTCACTACTCTGTAAAGTGGTAAAGCAAATATTAAGTATTTCTGATTGCGATTTCCTACCTACTGACACGATTACTGATAAACGATTAGCCTTTTTACGCATTGTTTTAATTTAGGGGATAAATTTTATAATAACAACAAATTTAATTTAAATTTTCACATGAATATTACAAATTCGGAAATAAAACCCGCAACTGCGAGCCATATACCCAGTCTTAGCAAAAAAGATAAATAAGCATTTCTCAGTAGTCTTGAAATATTTCTGTAAACCAAACAATGTCAAGTATACTACAAATCTTTACATTTCTTACAAAATAAATACATTTACGTTTCTTTTTACATTATTTTATATTTATATAATAAATAAAAACATCTGTTTGGTATACAACTTCGCGTATTTAAACTTTTCTATTCTATTTTATCACAACAGATCAACACTTATAAATTGTATAATAGGTAGTACTTTATTTTGTGTAACTTTTACATTATATACAATCAGTGGCGTAACTACACAGTTCGAGGCCCGTGGCAAAATTCATCCGATGGGCCCTCGTGCCCGCGTCAATATAAAAAGCCATGAATAATAGTATTTTTTAATTTTATAATACTTTTTTTTACACTTTTATTAGCACAAGTTTACTAATAATCACCGGAGGAAGTTTAGAGGGGTACTTACGAAATACCCACAATATCTTTCCAATATTTTTTTATAAAAAAAAAAACTTTAATATACAGATTTCCCAGACTGTGAGGATCAAATCAAGCAGGGATAAAATGAAAGTCATTTGCCATCTTTTGCCCCAAAAGTGCTGATGCGATTGTATATACTTTAAAAGTAAAATTTAAAATTTTACTATATTTTCATAAACCTGCATAGAGTTCCACAAAAAGTTAATTAAAAAAAACTACGAAGGCAGTTAGTCGAAGGTAGCTTAACTTTTTTTTAAAACCTTGGCAAATAACTTTTCTAACGCAGGGTAAATCTTCATAGATACCTGAGTCCTGGGGAAGAGGTCGGGTTATGTGAGATTGTACTCTCTAAAACCCCCTGCAATGGCCACCACAGCACGGAAAACGGAGAGGCTGCGGGATCGCTTTCTCCTCCCGTGCGTTGCTCCGCTCGTGGCTTGCGCGCTTCTCAGGAGGGCGAAGAATACTTATATATTATTTTTGGTTATTGTATGAAATAGGTTTTTAAGCTTCTAAAATAGTAATTGTTATTTCAGACCTATTTTGGCCCCTAAGTAAACAAAATTTTCCGTGTATCCCTCCCTACCGCCGGTCTCTTGGACCGACGAGTCCTTCGGTTAAAGAGACCGGCGGCTCATCTGGGGGACAGGCTGTTCGACAGCTGTTTCCCTAACGCCACATTCCCCACGGCCTGGAACGAGACAAGTTTGGTCCTCTTGAAGAAAGGCGGCTGAGATGCGGACTCTCCCTCTGCGTACTGTCTCATATGCCTGCTGGACATGTCGCTGTATCTGTCGTACATCGATCCCGACCTGTCCGACAGCCAGTTCGGCTTCCATTAGGGTCGTTCGATCATGCGCGTCCGGTCCCTGACGGAGCAGGCGGTGGCATGGGAGGGGACGCGGCGTTGGCGATAAGCCTGGATTTCGTCAACGTCTTTAACACTTTTCCGGACCCGGAGAGAAGTGTACTCTCGCGTACTACATAATTCTGCATATCGAACTCCCCACGAGCGTCAGCGTCATACTACGCAGACGACACACTGGTGCTGGAGTGTGGGCTGAGAGTCGCAATCATCGTCGCGAAAATTTGCGAATTGGGCCTTCGGATAGCGCCGCATGAGGCGTTATGATTCAACAAGTGGCTGGTGGGCCGGGAACCACCCGTTCGCACATCATCCACGTAGGTGACTTAAACGTCCAGGTGGACAGGTACATGAAATACATGGGCCTAGTCCTGGACGGTTGCTGGAGCTTTAAAGAGCACTTCAAGCTCATGACCCCCTGGACCGAGAAGGCAGTGGATGCGTTGCAAAGACTGCTGCCTAATCTCGGGACACCGAGGGAGGAGGTTCGTCGCCTCTATGCTGGTGTCGTCGTACGAGTACAACCGCGTCGTTAGTCTGATTCTCGTCATGAGTGTGATCCAGGCCTCGAAGGCGCCCGCCTTGGATGCGTAGGAAGCGACGAGTCATCTTCCGACTTACATAGATGCTGACCGGTCACGGTTGCATTGGAGGTCACGGTTGTACGTGTGCAGGATCGGACGCGAGGCAACGACGGTTTGATACCACTGCGGGGCAGACCAAGACACTGCCCAACACATGCTAGAGACGTGTCCCGCGTGGACCACAGAGAGGTCCGCAGGTCTAGGTCCGGGAAATTGAGCGAAATCTCTCCCTGCGGGCTGTCGTCGATGCTACGTAGGGAATCGTTGTGGGAGGCCGTAGTCAACTTCTGTGAGACCATCATGGTCCAGAAGGATACTGCGGGGCGGGCTAGGGCGAGGCCCGATCTCGCCCAGCGGAGACGACCTGCGGATCGTCTGCCCGGCCTCCAAGCACCACTACCCAGGGCGGAATAAATAGGACACTCCCTCCAGCCGCAAGTGCGTGAGATGGGGGTCTCACCCATCCGTAAATACGGCCGAGAGGAGGGCCGCAGTCCGGTATGGCCCCGGACTGCCGGTGAACGCACCAGTGAAGGGTGTGGGGAGGGCGAGAGCATTCTTCGCCCTCCCGAAAAATATCTATTTGAAAAATATTAACTTACACTTTTTTTACACATGCAATGAAATTTCAATACATTTTTTTACTTGTGTAAGGAATAAGGTAAACAACAAAAATAGTCAAAACATTTTTTTTAGTTTAATGTGTAATCTGTATATGTTATAATAAATGTTGGGAGTCGAGATTTTCCTCTGACCGGGGGCCCCTTCTGGCTGGGGGCCCGTGGCATTTTGCCGGAATGCCACCCTGTAGTTACGCCACTGCATAACTATATAAATAACAGCCTAAAATTATTGTGTTACATGAGCGACTTTTGTCCTTATTGGTTGACTTCTATATGTAAATTTAATCTAAAGAATGGTTTTATGTTCCAAAAATCTATATTAAAGTTCGATTTGAATAATTCAGTCTTAATTGAATGTAATTTAATTAATAAATTAACAAACATTAGTAGCTTTGTAAAAAAATTACCATTTGCATAAAGAACATATATCTTGAATAACAAATATTTTTTATTTCATTAATGAAGTAACAGATGCGGTTGCATCTTGAAAATTTGGTGAGTTTTGAAAATTGGGGATTTTGACATGTTTTATTCCGAATTTTTACTTTGTCTCCAAAGATTTTTCGTTTGACGCGTATGGTTTTGGAGGAGGTCTTTTTCTCTGGGGCCCTTCGGCCCGCGCCTATGAAGTAATAAGTAGAAGTTCATTAATAAAATATCAAGTGGTAGGTAGTGAAGATAATACTATAGTATCATATAATCAATGTTATCATTGATCATCGCGGCGCCGCGCCGCCAACATCGAAGTTCCTATTACTTGGCGCTTTCGAAGATGATATCGCGTGGCGATTACATAGCGAAAAAATAGCGTGTCATGAGATTAAGTTTCAAAAAAATCATGACATGAAACTATTTCAATGTCATGAATTCCATACATGTAGATACTTATTATGAAGTTGACATTTACATATAAATATTTTGGTAAAATTAATTTCATGAATTTTGTATTGTATTAATACAAATCAATGTATCTTCTGTATCTAGATTAACTTTATTTTATTTCAATGTTTGAAATAAACGTTAATTTAATAATATGATGTGTTACAGCTATGAAAGCCTACAAACCGACAGATGCTACAACAAATCCCAGTCTCATTCTGTCAGCTGCTGGTATGGAGCAGTACCAGCACATACTTGACAAAGCTATCAAATATGGCAAGGATTGTGGTGGGTAGGTATTATCAAGCATTTTCTGTAATAAGGAAAATAACATAAAATGAATTTATGGATTTATTTATTTCATAATTATATTAATTTTTCAAACCGATTATTTATTATACAGGGTGTCTTGGATAAAATTAAAATGGGTGTAGACCAGGTCATAGCTGGTGAAGTTACAAAAAATTGTTTTAGTAAAATGTGTTGGTTTTGGAGATAGGGGCTTTTTTTGAAAAATCTGAAAATTCATTAAAATAATATTGTGAAACATATTAGTTAAATTATATTTATTATAAATATCTTATCAAGTCTATAGTAATAATATTACGAAGTAATATCTATCATTCCTTTGATAAAAAAGATTTTAATCTATTTCCTTAATCTGTATATGAAAGAGATTTGTCATGTTATAAAGTGACTCACCACAAAAAATCTGAAATCATCCCACCTTGAAATATGTCAGGAATATTATTTTTGATTTGTAGGGATTAAATATTTAAGATCGGATTTAACAAAATTCCACTACTAAGAATGAAAAAAATGTTGGAATGTGTAATACTAAATGTTGGAATGTGTAATACTATGCCATATTCATGTGAAGGAAAGCATAGTAATTTTTCTTATGACATGTGTACTTTTATTTCAGAACAATAGAAGAACAACTAGCCGAAACATTAGACATGTTGAGTGTTTTATTCGGATGTGAGATACTTAAAATCATCCCTGGAAGAGTATCAGTTGAGGTTGATGCAAGGTAACGAGTCATTCCATATGTCATTAAAATGTTATTCATACATTATAATGTTTTATAACAACTATAGTACTTTTTTGTATTTAAATTTACAGACTATCATTTGACAAAGAAGCCAGCATGGCTAAAGCCATCAAGTTAATTACAATGTTTGCAGAGCATGGTATCAAAAAAGAAAGAATTTTGATCAAACTGGCTTCAACATGGGAAGGAATCCAGGCTGCCAAGTAAGTCTATAACATCAAAAAGGTTTTAAAAATATGTGGAACTTCCATTATTAAGCATTTCTTTTATTTTAACAGGGAGCTCGAGAAAAAACACGGAATTCATTGTAATTTGACCTTACTCTTTTCTCTATACCAAGCAATCGCTTGTGCTGAGGCTAATGTGACATTGATATCTCCATTTGTGGGAAGAATCTTAGATTGGTAAGTAATTGATTGATCAGGAATGTTTTATTTATGTGTATTGTATGTGTTGGAATTATAAAATATAAAAATATTTCAGGTATGTTGAACATACAAAGAATACATATGAGGGTAAAGATGATCCGGGAGTATTGTCTGTGACTCGCGTGTTTAACTACTACAAGAAATTCGGCTACAAGACTCAAGTGATGGGCGCTTCCTTCCGCAACACCGGCGAAATTAGAGAACTGGCTGGTTGTGACTTACTGACCATTAGTCCAAAATTGTTACAAGAGCTCGCTAACAGTGAACAACCACTTAAAAAGGTTAGTGTAGATTAATTATATTACGAAAAGTAATATGAACTCTCAACATAACTTATTTACACGTTAATACCTTAATCTGTAAACCAGCTACCTATTTATTAGCGTACTCAATAAAAACACAATTATTTTTATTTCAAACCCATAAGATGTGGTTTTTGATATCACCATCAAAAGTTACAACATTATTGGCGACAATACTGAAGTTATATAAAATTTTCTATCTAATATTTTGTTTTGTTGTGACTATTGTTTATTGACATATAGCAATAGCCCAAACGGTCAAAACTAATCGTTAATGTCATAATCATGTATTATTTGTGTCATGGACAGATTTGTTGTTAACCTTAAAGTTACATTGATAAATGATAAATCTTGTAAATAAGTAGTACTTATACAACATAGCTTTTTTTGTGGCGAATTATATTTCACCTCTACGAATACGAGCAAGTAACACCAAATTATTTTCTTAGGTAGTAAATAGCATGAAAATGATGATTATTATGGTATCAATCATCGTCACGAAGTTTTTTGAAATTGAGCAAAAAAAATTTTTTGAATTATTTTTTTTGTCAATTACGGTAACTAATCCAATGTGAAGTAAACTATATATATATCAATTATAAGCGATAACGTAATATTAAACAACTAAAAAATTTACGTATGGCTTAACTATAAGGTAAAGGTGGAAAAGCTAAGAATAATAGGCTTTGTATTCCAAGAGATATTGTATCATAGCATGTATGACTATACAATATACTTTTTCTTATGACCGTGGCCCAATTTCACGAAAGCTTTTCGTTTACTGAGTAATGAATGCAAACATAGACGGTTGAAATTTTAAAAATTAAAATTTATATAAATAAATGATTTTTTTTAACTAACATGCAAGTGTGAACAACAATACCAAATTCAAAAGCCAATTCAAAAATTTTTTAGTGATACCACTCGCAGTATTTTTGTACAATAGAGTAATTGAAAGAAAATTTTCAAAACAATCTAATATTATTGAAATGGTCCCCATTGGTATATAGGTATTTTGTTTTATTATAAGAGTACAAAACGATGCTAAGTTCTATTGTTAAAATTCTTTATCGGTTTGTAACTATTTATAAAAGATTGGAGGGGTTGTGTGTACTTTATGTAGTCGAGGAAATTGGAAGAAAATTAATTGTGACTATTTTATGGCAACATCTCTATTTTCGATTATAATCGTAACACCCATTGAAATAAAAAAAGTTATAGAATGTTTGATTGTGGAGGACAATGTTTTTATAGTTCTATGCCAAAATTTTACGCGCATAATTATAATCTTCTTATTGTAAATGCATGTTTAAAACAGTTAAGAACGCAATAAACAACGATGTGAACATTTTTGTGAAACCTTTATATTTTCTCTGCGTAATTATTTATGGACAAACCTTCAACCATGGCACGGCATTCGTCGTATTTTTTCTGTATCAAATTTTCAAAAAACATGAAATGTTCCTTATCTTAACTTTGTAATATATACCTATTTACGACAAGTTACGTATTTTACGGATAAGAAAAAAAATCCTTTGCCATGTAATCTCCATTCGGCGCAGTTCGTTACGCGTAAAATTCGGTCTTTCATTATTATTTTTATTTATGTTCTTAAAATTTGCGCATAGAAATAATTATTGTTTATTGCAAAGTAAAATCTCAGTCTAATTTTTTTTAATATTAGGAACAACATAATATGTATTCGCATTTTTGAATATTTGTCATAAAATAGCCAAATATTTTTTAAGTTATAATAAAGAAAAAATCTGTTTTTCAACAGGTTCTCGATCCCAAAGTCGCCGCTCAGAGTGATATTGAAAAGATATCTTTGACAGAAGCACAATTCCGTTGGCACATGAACGAAGACCAGATGGCCACGGACAAGTTGTCTGACGGTATCAGAAAGTTCGCTGCGGATACTAGAAAACTCGAGACTCTCATCAAGTCGTTGCTTGCCAAGAAGTGAAATAAGGCTTTGTTTACCTAAGCATATCACAAACACAAATCTAAATAGGTTTTCATCGTTTCCAAATTTATCGGGTGACAGAGCGAGAGGTCTTCCATCATAGTGTTATATAACATTTTATACAAATTTTATTAGTACATAAGAGATAAGTGTATTTTAAGGGTTCCTTATATTTTTATACATTCCCGGTTTTGTTACAAATTTTCACTGCCTTTTTTCAGGTGGATGTTATATAAATAAAGACTTATATATAAGTAGGTGTTTTATTTATACTGTTATAATAAAGGAACATTTATCTTTAAAATATAGCCCATATTAATCGGTTAAAAAATTAAAATGATAAAGTAATGGTAAAAAAGATATGTAATTATTGATGAAACCGATGCTGTGAAAGGAAAAGGGCAAAAATATATCCATACCTACCGAGTTTTAGAGATGATTTCATTAATAAATAATGAATCATTTTAATCAAATTCAAATTTAGTATTTTTAAATGCATAAAGAATAAGCACATTGTTTACATAAAATGATACATACGAGTTTCATTAGTACTTATAGAAAGAACGTCATAGTCAAGTCGAGCCGTTTCGAGAAAATTACACATGATCATTTTGGGCACTTAGTGCCCAAAAAGATTTAGTTAAGGCTGGCAGTAATAAATCATTTCAAAACATTAGCATATACATTTCGTTAATTACACCACAAAGCAGCGTAACGAAGATGACTTTTTCTGATCTCTCAACTACAACTACGGGTATTTTTTTGGCTTTAATGTGCTTCATTTAATTATTATCATCAAACTACAAACGTCAAAGTTATAAATAACCTAATTTGGCTCCTTATTTTTTTCGATTCTGTTTCCATGTTTTCCTGTATCTGGGGATGCGGCAGTGCCTCTGCCAAGTCGACCAAAAGAGCGGCACGGCCGTACCTATCTTTTCTCGAAGCAACTCAGGCTATTTTGACCCTCTATAACTCATTTGTAAATAAACCTATCAAACATTGTAGAAATTCGGTATATTTCAAATTTAATTTAATTAGAACCATTAATTTACAAATTATAGTCAATGTTTAGTATTTTGAAACTCTGCCGTACCTACCTTAAAACTTCTTTTCTTGTTTTTGTTTTAACGGTTTTATCAAAGATCTCTCTTTGAAATCAATTATAGATTGACTGTATGATTTGAGTTTTTTTGAGAACCACTATTCAGTAGTGATACGATATATACCGATAGCCGATAGCTCGGTTGAATTTCATATAATTTATTATCATAAGCGGCGTTAGTTCATGCAGGTTGCTTCGAATTGTTCAAATGACATATTAAGATTTGCTTATTGTGTCTCTTGTATGGCATGGTAGGAGCCATGTCTTTCACTCTAAAAGAGAGATCGGATGACCAAGGAAAGTTCTAAAAGTAGACAATGTCACATTAGTAGGTATATTGGGTGCGTTCCACTAAACGTCCGCAACGATTGTAACGCCCTGTGTGCGTTCTGGCACATGAATTGTGCCGTTCCACCTAAGGCCCGTGGTCGTTGCGGGCGGTCGGTCGACAGTCATAGATGACGTCACCGTTCGCGACCACATCACGCCCATTTCGCCCGCAAAATATTGGTGGGTCAGAGTAGGCTTCCACCAAATGTGGCGGGTATTTTAAATTATTTTTAATTTTTTTTTGAAGTTTGAAATTTTGAAAAACCATGAATTTTTGAAAAACCGTGGGAGGCCATGGTTAATCCAATTTTACTCCAATCCACGCGAAATATTTACTCACAATCTCACAGCTGTTTCCACCACGCCGCCATATTGCGAGCACACAGCGCTCAAATATGCGTTCCACCTTAACATTCGCCTACAACGCCCGCGGCGATTTTTCGTTAGTGGAACGAGATTTTCAGCGGTCGTGTTCGATGGCGTTGCGGACGTTAAGTGGAACGTAGCCATGATGTCACATTATAAGTCTTCTTCTTAATAAATTAATACAATTCGATCCAACTTTATTATAATATCTAAGTAAGATAAGTAGATAATCTATTAATCTCGATCCAACTTTGCTACACTACTTATTATCTATGTTTTTGATTATCGTATCGGTTAGTTTTTGTTACAATTTTTATAAAAATTGTTTCGAAGTTAAGATAGGTCTAGCTTTTAAAATCTAGTAATAACATCATA
>DVVJ01001230.1:0-11917 GCA_018234505.1 Junonia neildi neildi | reverse complement strand
AAAAAAACTTCTGCAATAATTATACTATTCAAAACATCACTACGAGGCGTTGAAAACTGAGCAAAATTAAATAATTTAAACGTTGCGCGCCTTTCAACCCCCTAACATCATTCAAAGGTCGTCGACCCGTTGGCAGTAACATACTTTCGCAATATTTCACCATTTATACAAGGTAACGAGCTCATTTATCTATATATTTAAACTTATATTTAAAGATTTTGTACAAACATAGTATTTTTAAGACGCTATTTAGGTCAAACGCATGGGCATTTTGTTTTTCGTTTGAACTGTCATGACAGCTCGAATCTTGAAAAGCCTAAAATTTGGGTTAAATCTAAATTTGAAAAATCGAAGAAAGATTTTGATCGGGATATTGGAATAGAATGTTAAATATTTTCTTAGATTTCTCATATCTCTTCACATAGGGTCGAGAGAGAAACGTGCTGCGAAAGCGATCCCGTAGCCTCTCCGTTTTCCGTGCTGTGGCGGCCATCGCAGGGGTTTTAGTGAGTACAATCTCACATAACCCGACATCCCCCCAGGAGTCGGGTATCTATAAAGATTTATACTGCGCCAAAAAAAAACAGTCTTTCGATATAAATTACGATCTAATAATATTGTATAATTTTGCGGTGACATATACATTATACATATACATAAGCGTTGTAAGAACTTCTGTGTATATTATTTACTTAGAATTAACCTCTTTTGTATGTACCTATTTTCTTCAGTATTTGTACAATATCTGTTTTCATTGTTTAATTATATTATTTATGTCAATAAGAATGCACCTTTCTCTAATTTTTATATAATATGCTGTTTACAATGTGAAGGATAGATTTTATCGTACCTATTTGTTTGTATATTTTGTCGCTATTTTTATTGATGGTTGAATAAAATGGGATTTTAGAAATTTGTTGTTTTCCTTATTTAATAAATTACGATCTAAAACAAAAAAAAACAATGCATAAGTAATAATTTGAGATAATTCCAATTTTTTTTCCGACATAGTAAGAAATAAAACGTAACGGTAGTCACAAAAGCGTGTGGAGCTAGTCAGTTGTAGGTAATGATTTAAAAGATGTGTCTGACTTAATGATTAAAAACGCTAAACATTCAACACCCCTTATTCAGTACATAAGATCTTTTGTCGGGGTCCGGAAATACCTACCCACACACAAACATCCAGATCAAACCAAACATCTATATGACTTATACAGCTGTTGATCATGAGTAGGACCGAACCCGCGACCGTTAGCGCTTCAATTAGTTGCAGTGAACATTGGAAGAATCTGATGTCCAATTGATTGTCGATTCCACAAAACTTAGTAAATAAGTAAAATAGATAACTCTGCATAATTATGATATTCTAAATAATAGCATGATATGATTTATAATTTAATTTCCTCAGTTATCTCGGCGTCTCAGGGCGAGTGTAAGTAATCGACGCGGGTAAATTCAGCTTAATTCATTAGCAACTCATTACTCGCTCGTGTTAAGATATTAACTCGCGCAAACTTCGCGATGTTTGTACAGGGATGTAGAGAATCTGGTTGAGGAATTTGCATTAATAATATTAGTAGGTAATTTGTGCATTTGTAGCAGGTACACTATCCAGTGGCGGATTTAACACAAGTAGTGCCCTATACCCTGATTCATAGGGCGCCCCTAGCTTAGCCATCCTCTATGTGACATATAAGAATTGAGCTAAAAAAGGTCGACACCCTCCGTTCTCTATATTTAACTATTTAATAATAATATAATAATATTAATATAACATAATATTTAACTATAATAGTATATTTAACTATTTTCGCTAAAAAAAAGACCATCCGCCTCATTTGAAACTTTGCCGCCCCAGAAAAGCTAATTTTGGCGCCATAGGGGCCTTACGGGCCTATGGGTAAATCCGCCACTGACACTATTTAGGTATTTCTTTGAGTCATTCTTAGTGACTAAGCGAATCGTTAGCGAATTTGGATCAAATAGTTTATTTGTGGCATGAAAAGCTGAACGTAGTCACGACATGAAGCATGAAAAGCTTATAAAAGGACGTAGCTACGACATGAAAATACTATCATGTTTTATTGCGTATATTAAATTCTAGTGTGCTACAACTTTTATGTACCTACATTAGAAATTTAGAATACAATAAAAAGTTTATAGAAAAAAATATATAATTTTCGAAGCTTCTAAGGCTAAAAATCAACGTAAAATTCAAAATTTGTTGAATTATATACATACAATATATTCGTCTTTGATATACCTAGATATAAATTCATATAAAAACCCAGTAAAACACAAATCACATAAAAAATATCACGAGATTATTTAATCTCACGTGACATTTACAGAAATGATAGCCGTTTCCAGCGAATAGGTTTTCCTAACACGTTTTCCGTGTACCGCGATCCGCGCGTACGGGATCAGCTCAATCTAAATTATTGTACTTCTCAACTAACGTAATCATCCCGCGAGCGAAGTTTTTCAATAAAACACGCTTATCTCGACGAAATAACTAAAACTGGTATTAAATTTAATTTATTCCGCGACATGAGACGTTTAAAATTAAATATTGTTTTAGAGTATGATATATTATGTTTCAGATTTTGGCTTCGGCTTCCTAAGCTCGTGTTAATGTATATTTTGTAATTTAAGTAGGGCTATTCCGATTAGGGATTCCGAAAATTGAGACTCACTCTAGTGAATTTTTTACACTTCACTCACTTAATTGTACCTACATACGCCACGCGATACCTACGTAGTTACCTACGTAGCGCCACGCGATATGATGCGGCACCGAGTCGTACTAAAGTATTTCATTTTTGATGTAAATACGTTGGATATTATATAGCAAGTTTTTAACAATTTAAATTAGACAGACCGAATGAGCATAATTACTAAATTCACTTGAGTGAGTCTCGATTTTTGGTCGGAATAGCCCTACAGGCATACTTTGTAATGCCTTTATGGCCTGGCGTGTAAGGGACGGAACGGTATAGGACTTTTTAGACAACAAGATAGATGGTTTACGGCTATGACTTTAATGCTACATTTAAATAAAGCCGTTTTTTGCAACTGATCGTTTAGAAATGTATGACTTGACACACTCAAGGGATTTTAGTTATCGTTGTGCTGGGTTCTCACGGCAGCGACTTTGGTCGATCGCGACTTAAGCTTGTAAGATTTTTGTACGTAAATATCCATTTTGTGAGTTGTAACAAAGATGTGAATCGATGGTAGAATTTTCCCTTCTGATTTGTACTTATTGAGTGTCTTGAGAAAGACAATGAATTGTTATGGAGAACTAAAACGATACTTTTCTAAAAATCTAATGCTAATAACATTTAAAAATTAATAAGATTAACATAATAAGTAGGTAGTTGTTATAAAACAGGTTAATTTAAAGAATCATGTTATACCTACTTATACATACGTGCCTAAGAAAGTACGCATACTATGACGGACTCTTTAAGCTATAGGTAAAATATATTACGTAAATACATAAATATAAAGTACACAAATCAATAATTTAGACAGAGCAATAGTAATTACGTCAAAGCGGTGATGGGCAAACTTACTAAGCCGTGCCTTACACTGTAATTATCAGATGACTAAGTCGTTAACAGGAGATTGAATGAGATATCATCTCAATGATCAAGACGGTTATAGTCTTAATACGTCTCGAAATAGTAGACTTGATGTTTATTGATCTGAGAAATTGTAATGTGAATATTAATTTCAATTATTTATCGGCATTGTGAAATTAGAAAAAAGCTGTATAGTTTGATAAATAATCTAAATAAAAATATCATGTCATGTTGTCGATCTCTTTAATGTATTGGTAGGTATGAAATAATGTTGTAAAATATATTACTGCTTGGTGATTAGAGTGGGCCTATCCTGAACCTTTGTTTTTGGTTAGCAAAAAACAAATTTCAATGACACAAACAAAAAAAGCTCCGTAATTAACAATCATTCTAGACGATCTTACATTTGCTAAAGTTATTGGATAATCACAATGATTAACTTTTGCATCGTTTTCTTAACTTTTAATATGTACCTATAAGATTCGATTCGAGTAAAATCTGTTTTCCGTCTTAGAAACATACTAACTTATTATCGAACAATAAAAAAATACAATCGGGTTACAAACAAAAATATGGACAGATACACAATTATACATGCAAAAAAGCAAAAAATAAAAAGTTTATTTTTAGATATAAACATGCCTTTCCCGGAAAGCAAAGGCTACGAAACTTTAGACATAATGTCGAACATAACTTCAACGACTACTTTGCTATGAAAATTTCCTCTAAATGAAGCGCATTGAGCGCCCCATTTGAATTTTATATTTAACGTTTTAACTTTTAAATAGCAATAGAATGCTAAAATGGCGCAAGACCGATAAGTGACGGCATTTTATTAAGTTCTCAATTTTTATATTGTTTGATAAGCTTTTATTGAAAATATTATGATTGAAAGATTGTACGGAATGAGGGCTTAAGTCAATTGTAAGAATGTATAAAATTTTATTCGTCTTATCTTTACAATTATGTTTATTTTAAAATGCACTTACAGTACACTCGGCGGTGAAGGAAAACATCGTGAGGTAACCTGTATGTGCAGGAAGATATTGTGACACATGTATATTGGCCCACCCGCAATGGAGCAGCGTGGTGGATTTAGCTCCTTTTAACCTTATCCTTAATTGTAGCAGAGGCCTTTGTCCAGTAGTGGGACATTTACAGGATGGTCCTTTTTTACGTTTACAATATGTTTTTATGTACAATAACATTAAAAATATAGCTACATATACAAAACATAACAACAACTACCACCAAAAATAAATATACAAAATGATGTCCATTATAAAAATAAAAAATTAAAAATATAATACGAAACAAAACGGCGATTGTCCGTTAAATAAAGGGAAAGCGAGCGGTGAGAAGGTGAATTAGGCGAGTTGTTCGGAGAAAGCGGTTTTTATTGCTTAAAGTAATTATTGTATTTTTGTAGAAGAGTTTGTTAGCGGACCATTCACGAGGACACGGACGTCTTTGGACAGGGACGGATTTGGTTTATACATTTTTATTTTTAGTGGCAATAAAAATGTTTAGTGACACTTGAATAAAGAAAAGAAATAAATAATTTTGTAGAATACTATACACTTTAATAATAAATATACGATAAAAAATATACTTTGTTCTATTAATTGAATACAAATGAATTAACATGACGAATATAATTTAAAATACTACACAAAAAGATATAAACAATATATAAATTTAAAAGATGACAAATATAGGTATTACAAAATACTACAGAATAAAATAAACACGATGATAAAGTGGTATGATTCCGTAGCTTTAGCCGGTTGGTAGCGCTACAAGGTGCTACGATATACGTAGCGGCCGTAGACCGCTAGAAATAAAAGGAAATGATGAAGTTTCACTTCTAATCCACGTGTTTTGTTCAAAAATTTATACTCACAAATAGATAATTGATAAATTGTATAATCATTAATCAATTTTTATTGTTTCCCACAGAGTTGACTAAGAAATATGTAGGCGAAAACATGAAAAAAGTCATTACCTATGTCATGACTTTACATAAATTCATTACATAGGTAATTTAACTCATCTCTCAACTCTATTACATAATAGAAAATCAACTAAGGTCAATATGAAGACAAACCTCAAAAATAATCCTATACTGAATTTTCCTCGCCGTCTAAGTACATCCCTGTAACGCATGAAGTATTCTTGTTTTCCCGAGTTTTCTTCGCTTTTCTTCGCGTTTTCTTTCGCCTTCGCCTTAATTAGCTCATTCATCCCCGCCCCTTCTCACCCCACGTCTTGTTTATTGGAAGCACTTTTATATTTCATTTTCATAGCTTCAATGGTTTATTAAATAACCATTTTTGATTCAGCTCCATTATGAACTTAAGTAACTTTTTTGTTGAAAAGTGAAAATCGACTTTGAAATAAATAAAAATAGAGAAAATACTAAAATGTACTTGCAGAGAACACTTTAAACTTTCGAAGATCTTGTTACAATACTAAAATACCTCCCATTGTTAATTAAACAAAACGAAGATATTACGCCAAAGAAATGTCGTCAAGAAACAAGAGCACGTACCCCGCTATCTCCACCTGAGCCCAGACGTGACCGTTAAAGAAAAAGGGGCGAACTCTCGGAAGTCCTGATAAGCCACCATAATGGCGGCGGCTGATAACGCGCCCGCCTTTTTCTCCCGCCAAAACACCGCCTTTGTCACAGAGAATAACAGCACAAAGGCTGCACGCCAACACAATGCCAAGCAGCAATAAATTCTTCATACTCCACGCTTACCTATATCTTATATTCAAACTTTTATACCCGTATACTTAACCCGAAATCGCTGCGTTATTATATTTTCTTAGCACATTCATTATACAAAATTAAATCACGCTTAAGCACCTCGTAATAAACTACGCTTTATTAAAATATTAATAACGTCTAACCGTTAATACACACTCGACTCGCAAATTGAGATTTTAATAAAATTTTAATTGACACATATTAGGTTTTTCAACTAAATTACAAAGGAGGTGGCCGCCTTCACCTCTCCCCGAACATTAGTGGCTAGGGGTGGGGGCGAGCGACAAATTTTTGTTTTTCTCTCGTGGCCGAGAGAGCGAGCGGTTTGTTCTGAAGGTTAGAAAGGGACAAAGGTACATGCACACATTGCTTTTGTTAAAGAGCAAAAATAATAGAGAGAACGGTCGTTTATCTCTTTTTATGGCGGGAGCGGTATCTCGCCTCCGACGCTATTATGGAAGACAATTTTGGCGCGAAAGAAAACTGCTTATTACTTCTTATTCTTGAGAGCGGTTACGTACATTTTATACTGAAAATGGAGTTTAGATAGCACTTTGTAGTGTGTGTTTGTATTGGTTTGGGACATTATTAACTTTACTGGGGATTGTTAGTGTTTGTGTTTAGGTATATCTCGTGATATGTTGAATATGTTTCATAAATTATTGTCAATTATTTTCGCGAGTCATGAAAATAAAGAGAGATTACATAATAATTTTTATAAAATTTACCCATGCATAATTCACAATATATAACTATGTACCTATATATTATTATAACCTAAAAATGTGACGATTAATGTATGGAAATTTGTTCCTTTTTTACAAAAAAAAAAAAAAACTAATGAACATATATATCGATAAAATTTTGAGTTAGCATTAAATTACAACATACAATTAAAATATACGTATTTACATAAAAATTTAATTAAAGTACAACACACAGAGACGAAACAATTCAAAAATCATCCGCCACTAAATACTCTACAAATTCTTATAGAAGATTAGATCCCGCAAATGGATTAAAACGTTAAATATTTATTTATCGCACTTAATCTGAGATCAACGGACAAACAGACAGAAATTATACGCTTTGTTGGGGTCGAAGGGACCGCGACGTGTTTGTACTGCGGGCGAGATAATTGCTGGGGTTGCTAGTGTTAAATGGTGACAATTTTCTTTAAAGATTTGGAGCTGGTAATATTTATGTAAATTTGATAAGGGTTGTAATGGTAAATGGTATATGTGTAAACAGTTTTATTTAGTTTGAATAAGATAAATCTAACATTAAACTATATTATTCATATCTGTTGAATCATCATCTTGAAATACCAGGGTAATTTTTTGTTTTACGGTTAAGAAAAAACTATAGTATATTAGACTTATTCTGAGATCAACGGACGAACTGACGTAAAGTTATACGTTTTGGGGTCGAAAAGACCGTGCCGTCTTTGTACTGAGTATGAAATAATTGCGGGGGTTGCTAGTGTTAAATACTTAATGGTAGCTGTTTCAATTTTTTTTAAGTTTTGGAGCTTGTAATACTTATGTATCAATTAATAACAAAATCCAATAAAAGATTTTTGTTTAAATGGGTTCTACTTTTTATTTTATTATAATAAGTATATTATTATATTATATTAACATATAATAATGAATCATCATCTAATTTTTTAATCATACCTACTTACTTAATGTGAAAAATAACTATATTCGATTTCAAAATTGCGTTTTGCTATACATTGGCTGCATGTACTCGTATGTAGAAGAAATATCTGTTTCTGTTAAACCCTTCTTATTTAAGTGAAATGAAATAAAACATTTTATTCTAACTTGGAATGTTGCATTCACTTTTTCAAGTCAAGTAAATCTATTACAGTTTCGGGAAGTTAAGCTTCAGCCCTGAGAAGAAACCGCAAGAGAAAAAACATAAGTATACTTTGTTATAATTTTGTGTTACCCAGAAAATATTTAGAAAATATTTATTATGTTAATATAAATAATTAACATAATGCAAATAACTCTCAAGTATTTTCTAATCCAGACTTTTTATAGAACCACAAATAAATAAAAAAAGTAATATAGAAATAATAAGAACGTTAAATAAAACGAGTCTAGTACTCAAATTCGTTTTATTTTCAGCCTGTTGACACTTTCAAGTGCCATCAAAGAGATTGTGTTCGATTTATTCGATAATCAACTTTTTAATTCGATTAATCTCGATTCTATCGATATTTACGTCTTAAAATTTCTCGTTTAGGTTTAATAAAAGAGGTTTGATTACTCTTTGGATCTTTATAGCGGTATGATTTTAAGGGTGACTTGATTTGTATCTGTGGTGATCTATTTTTTATATCAGAGTTATGTTACTTTTAAATAGGAATAATCTTAAGTTGATTTATAAGTAATATTATTTATTTACAAATGAAATATAACATTTTTAAAGGTTATGAAATAAAAAAATCTTCTATTTCTTATATATTCTTCATAAAAATCTACCACATAAAATTTTCGTGCTATGTTCTATAATTTTATGAACTTACGATAGAATTCAGTTTGTAAATCAATATTAATAACAGAAATTACCTACAAACACAAAATTGCGGCATGTTTATTTTACTTATCAAATATTTTGATTAATAAAACCTTATTCAAGTGGCTATAACAACCATGGTTTAAGAAAAAACAATAATTTAAACCATATAAAATAAAATCCACAATCTAGATAGTATCGTGTTATTATATGGGAAGAAATGAAGCGTTCACTCCTCGCGGCTCGGCGGTAGATTGGGGAAAATTTAATTTATACAAAATGAAATGCCTCTCACTATGGCCGGCCAGGTTTTACCGCGCCACTTTAAAAGTAATATACGTTGAATCTTTTCAGAATTTTGTGGTTTTGGAAGTCATTTATTTTTTAAAATATAGTATTATACATATACCTATATAAGAGAGATTTATTGATTACGATTTCTCTAGAATCGATACATAGGGACTTGGAATTGGGCGGGAATGTTCCCTCTGCAGAAATTCTATAAGAGGATATTTTGTACACACAGTTTCTGAAATATAGCGAAGCGAAATTACTAGTAGAAATAAAAAACTAGACCCTTGCAACGTAAATTTATAAAAAATTTTTGAAAGAGAGATTACTTCATACCTAGGTGACCTCCTACCTACTTGAAAATGTGCCTAGCAAAGTCAGGGCTAAAGTTGATGATTTATTTATCTTAGAATCCACGATCACAGACCAAAAATATAACAAAAAAATAAAAAAGAAAATCAATTTCAAATATTTATTTACAGCACGAAGTATTTTAAATTGAAGAAAGCGTTTCGACGAAAGGTTGATTTACGGGGGATTGAAGGCAAAGAGAACGATCGAAAATAAATGAAATTTAGAAGAAAACGTCCCGGGTTATGTGAGAGCCCATTCCCACTTGTGTGTCGGAGCCGAATTTTAATCTGATGCTCCAGAGGCAGAATATTTTATATGAAGCTATTTACACTTGTGGTCCGTTTAAAAATCGTAGATGTGTAGAAACGCCGTCATCCGATTAAAATCCGGATCCACACGACAAGTGGGAATGGGCTCTGAGATGGGGGTGACGACCCGGCTGATGGATCGCTGCTGCTTTATGGCACCAATATCGGATCCGTTTTAAATATTTACATGTAAACACTCGGTGAGATCATAATAAAAGTGTTTTATTTTTATATATTTTTTTGAAGCGATAAGAGAGTATTTTTTTTTCATCTACATATGTACGTATTTACTTGTCAAAACATTGAAAATGTTGCGTTACTTTAGTAGATAGTTACACAATATATAAATCAATATGTCCTTAGCGTAAACTGTAATGTCAATGAGAAAAAATTTGTGAACATAATAAAGCTCTTTTGCTTGTTCATAGACATTGTTACTTTATTTGAATCTTAGGAATCAATCAACGACTTATTTATCGTAGCTAATCGAGTAGCTTTACGTCTCCATATTACTTACAAATACATACTATACATGGAAAGGAAAAGGTATAAAATAACATAATTTTTAGGTTTTACAGTCGGTACAAATAATCCATTTCAATATTACCGTAACAGATTCATTTGATAAAGATCGACTTGTCTCGAAGCGACCACACAGAACATATAAGCTCAAGCTTCTAATTTAATATGGGGCAGGCCATTTAATTTATAGTTCGCCACGTAGCCGACAGTCAAGGCAATTTAGCGAGACCAAGCCGTTTCAGCCGAAGGGAAATTAGATGAGGCTGTAGTTGCAAAGAAAATGCAATCAACGCCCGGTACATTCGCTGATGCAAATCCGAATTTCCGAGTCAGTGTGCCCCGCTATTCCTTACGCTAATAAAACGTGCACCAAGCGGCGATGCTGTTTCGCCCGTTGATGAACGGCAAATGATGTTATGACAGCGCACGCCGCCATTTAACGCCTATTTGCTCCCAATTTCAAATCACCGCGCTCCCCTCGCTGCGGGTCGAACGGGCCGTAACTAATGTTTTTGTTTTTAATATAACCATAGAACATATTTTAACCGTTTGTAAAATAAACGTCTATATTTAAAAGATTTCTTTTAAAGTTTTTAGGAAGCGTTTTTAATTAAATATTCGTCGTTCTCATCAAAGTTTGCCGCATAAGCTCCCTCGCGTGGGATTTTCGTCCGAATGAAATTTGGATAGACCGCGGCTTTGAATGGAGGACGAATAAGAATAAAAAGCTGTTTTGCTTGCTGCGGTCAGAAAAAGAAAGGGAACGAAATCGATACGACCGCGACTGATAGGGGTGAAGCACTACATCTATCTGCGAGACTAAATGTTGCTTTATATTTAGCAAAATGTACAAATTGTGGACATTCAAAATGAAACCATATGAGAATAAGAGGATATTGTCTAGTAAAAAATTAGGTATAGGATATTTTTAATATGTATTTATTCTCGTTGTAATTTTAATCTCATAATATGTTTATTTTCTTTTAAATATTATACAATAACGTATTTTCCATACAAAAATATCGTCGCAAGGTAATTTATTGTAAAACATGTCCTACAAATCTGTTAATTTAATTTTAGAGCTATGAATCAGAAATGCTTATTAATAATTAGCAAACACCAACTATGTAATATGCATACGCTACTTTAATATTTTTAAATAAGTAAATAATTTTTTTCTTATTGTTTTCGTCAAATATTACAAGTAGATATCACATTGTCTACATTGTCTATGTTAGTTCGTTGCACAACGCCGGGAGGCGGTACACGAATATCCGTTCTGCCATTTTGGCGCGCGCGCGACCGGAAACCCGAGGATATTCAGTTTCGCGCCTTTCTGCCCGTCATGACAGTTTTCAATATTTTACTCTTATTTATTTACTGCTTTTATTTATGTCGCCTTGATCGGGAAGTGCGCTCTCAATAATATGACTTCTGTTCGCTTTGTAGGGTTTTCTTGACAGCGGACCTTTATGGAAAATATCACTTGTGTCCGAAGTTTTTTCAGTATTTGACATGACTCTTCGATATGCGTATACATGAGTAAAAAA
>DVVJ01001229.1:0-11921 GCA_018234505.1 Junonia neildi neildi | reverse complement strand
TACGTAAGAGTATAAGCTTAATGTATTTAAAGGTTTATACTGTATTTACATATTGTATTTAATAATCTAGTACTAAAGAGCAAATCAATTGTGTGATTTGTAAAATAAGCTCAAAAAGCTTAATTTATGAAACCTTAGACATAAGCGTGCCTTGAACCTATATTATATTATCTAAGTTTTTACACTTCATCATCACCTTTAATTTAGACAAACAAATCGAAAAATTCGCTGTTACACCAATTCCCCTTAATTATATTAAAACTCATTTCCTTGTAATATATTCGTTCAAAAGTATCGAAAACAATGAAAATTTGAGTGTTTGAGACATTGCTCTAACAACGAACTGTTATACGATTCTTAAAAAAATTATATCTACTATGCCACTTACAATTTGAGATCTTGTTTGAAAACAAGATTTCACGCATATAAAAAATAATATTTATGAAATGATATTATAAATGAATTCTTTTTCAGTATAAACGTTGATAAACACTGAGCTAATATACCAACCTCCAAAATAACAACACTTTTCGTAAAACTATTATTTACATACATACATATTTCTATACATTAGGTATACACACGTCAATAATTTGGACTTTTCACACTGTCTGTCTGTTATAAGAATACTCAAACTGAAACCGTAGCAATAAGAATTCGATTCGGCATTTCAATGACTGATTTCTTTTTTTCTCTCTACTATAAGAACTGCAATATGCAGTATAACAAAAAAAATAATATTTATTATAACAACTTACTTAAAAAGTAGTGAATATGTTACGCTAAAAGATCGAAAACGCTCAGTGAGCAAAAAATAGCACACAACGCATTGTGATCACAGCAAAATATCTACATCGCGAAATTCGTGCTATGGCACATTAGTAAACGACGCGTTCTGGAAATCAGAGAATGCCAAATAGCGAAAATCGTGTCATGACGTGTGACTAGGGGTGGGACAGACAAGTACCAGATGGAGTCATGGTTAAGTGAATTTATTTAGTTGGGTCGGGTGATAACAATAAATTGCATTGACAAAGTACAATCTATGCGTCGTGATATGCTTAAATAGCATATCAGCCACGAATTTCGTTATTTGGCATTCTGTGATTGCCAGAACGCGTCATGGTCGTTTTTAAATGACCCATAACACGAATGTCGCGATGTGGAGATTTTATTTTGACAACTACGCAAGTGCTACATTTTTTTGCTCATTAAGCGTTTTCGATCTTTGAGAGTAACAAATATACTATCATCATAATGGTTATAACACTAAAAATAAAATTTATTATAGTTAAATACTTATGTAATTTATTCGATATGCCAAAAGTATTTTGTACCAAGTACACCCATCTTTGAAAAGTATATTATACGTGAACCGTAAACTATTTATGTGTTACTAAATTTGAAAGTATCTAATAATTATTACAGTAACAAGCCTCGTCCTTTACACAACCTGCCTCGATTTTTAGTATTATTTTGAAATAAACTGCCTTTCATAAAATTTTAGAGAATATGACTTAAGTATTTGTCATCGGTAATACTTACGTATATACCTACATATGTTTATTACAAAAGAGATTTACCACGATATAACAGGTAATTCATCACGATATTTGTTTGTAACTTCTATAAACAAGAAATTTGGAAGAATATTTGCTTTTACGAAAAAAAAGATCCTACAAAATTCCACCACAAAATAAGTAAAAAGGGTAAATGCCTTGTATACAAAAAACACGTGAGTGGACTCACAGGCGTTTGTTAGTGTACAATTAAAGCAATAAAAGGCATAAAATTAATGTCAATTTAATTAGAACTCGTTGTTACTTCATAAGTGGCAAATTTATTTCATAAAAATAAAAAGCACTTGAAATTTAATGAATACTCTAGATCTTCTACAAATAAAAAAAAATAAAGGCAAAGCGAAGCACTCATTTATTAAATTAAATTATTATAATATTTTTTCAAAATTCTAGACGGATACATTTGATATGTACCTATGTGCCATATCATTCATAAGTTTATCTTCGTTTCTGGTGTTGTGCCATCTATTGTATGTTGTATTTTAAATATGAACCTATTGCAAGATAACAGTTGATAATATATTTTCAAAACTCCTTGTATAGCTGTTATACAAGCCAAATATTTGAGCCGCTATATTATAACGCGTTTGGCTTGACTCCTAGTTTTATTTGCACGACTTTCCACTAAGGAACGATTTTTCTATATCAAGAGAAAATGCAAACGACAATTAATTACTATGGTCTTGATACATTTGGTGATCATGTTATAAAAGTAAACCATATATGACAAAAATGTTTGTGGTGTTTTATATAAGTCCATTTTATATAGTGTCTGGCGTAGATCCTAAGCTTTTTATTCCATTGGAACACAAGAGTTCAATTCATAATTATTATATAGTAGTGTCAACGATATTATGCCTTTTGCTTATTGAAAGAGCGGACCAAAGAGTCAACTTTTGGTAATTATATACCTTATCTATATTGTATGTATAGTTAAATTGTATTTAATAAGAAACCCATTTTGGCTGTGCTTTGAATATTGTAAATTAAATTGTATAGTATTATGTAATTCATTTTAAAACTGCTTTTAGTAGTTCTTTTAGTTGTTGAAATAATTTTAATGAAATATTTTGCAACGGTATACAGAAAAAAAATATATTTTTTTGTTTTTAGAGTGTCACAAAATGCTCAAATAAATTTCTTATTCATTTGAAGAATATTGACCAATCAATAAATAAATAATCAACAGCCAGTGACTGAAAAGGCGATATATTTAGTCTGATTAAAATAATGATCAATTATTGTTGCCGATTGAAATCGTAGTTTGTTTTCACTTGATTTTATTCGCCATCATGTCTTATAGAAACAACCTTGAGATAAGTAGAATGCAACACTTTCTTTGGCCTGTCTATATGTGCTTGAAAGTAAGGCGATATATTCTAAGACATGCCGTCCCATTGATTGATGTTTTTAAACTCTAAAATACTTATAGCTCGTACGTATTATGGTCGATTAAAATTTTTGCTTGATATTTTACAAGTTTCTACTTTTTTTGTTCACGCGAAGGAAATCTTCGATAGCTACCCGACACCTAGGGTGAGGAGATCGGGTTACGTGAAATCTACTTGACTATCCAAATCTTTTCACGTTGAAAGAATATGTGATACCATAGTGTACCCAATATGTTCAGGCTATACGTATATCGGAATATATAAGATGTTTAATAAATAAAATCAATAGATATTAAATATTTTGATGAAATTATCAAATTTATTTTACTTAAAAAATCTCCTATTTCAGATCAAATCGTTTGAAGAAAGTAAAAAATGTAAAATTAAACCATTCCTAAATTTTATAAAAATATTCAAAGTGATAATATTTTATTTATACTATTTTAATTCGCGATGTATATCTACTTTAAAATATAAGATTTAAAAAAAACATATCATTCGCTTTATAAGAAACAAGAAAAATTTATTGTGCTATATTCTGTTAAAAATATATAAGATTATATTCCACCGTTGATTAAACTATTTACTGTTAAATGATAAAATCTCTAACTTCTTGTTTAGATTATATGCTTTATATTGTTTATTATACATTTATCCAATTGTTTTTGTCATTTATATTAATTTGTACAAATTATAAATGAAAACGCGTAAAAATTAAAATTAAATAAAATTATAAGTATCTATATAAAATTATACCGATATTTAAATTTTACGTTAATTATTGGAAGCAGTATTAATGTAAAATCAAAGTTTAAAATGTGTTCTTCGTTTTAATACCTGTAATTCGTTAATATTTTGTACAAATTCTATTGAAATTTACTACAATTTTTAAATATTTCGTTGAGATAAACTATTACCTAATATTAGTGATATTAAAGGATTGTTTTGTTGTTTTTCAGAAATATATATGGTACCTTTAGCACCCACTAATTATTAATATCGTCATGAGAATAACGATAAAAGAATAAAAAAATAATTACATACATAGTTCAGGTGTGGGTCTTTGTTAATAATATATATAATTCTTGCGCATGGTGCATGTCGGTATCAATCGTTAATGTAATTTAAACGTTTTAAATTAAAATGTGCCTATCTACATTTAATTTTATTTGAGTAATTATAAACAGTTACCTTTTAATAATTTATAAGTATTTATATTTCGTGAAAGAAACAAATACTTAAATTGAAATATTTAAAAGTAAAAAGATACCTAAACTTAAGAAAATAATGATGATAAAACTATATATTTATATTATTTTTGTTTTTAGTGGATATTTATTTTAAATATAAAATTGTACATTTGATATGACAAATTGCAACGAAACCTATAAAATATTCTTACTTTTTAGCATAAAATTCATGTATTTACCTATTAATTTGCCCTATTCATCTTTTAAAGATATTTATAACGCTCGTGTGGCAAAAATGCATTTTCACTTATAGGTCATAACGCTTTGCCCTATTATAATATAAAAGTTAAATTCGCTTTATTTTATAAGTAGGTATGTTACCAGAATCTTTTATAGATAATAAGGAATATGCTGTAACTTGAAAACAATAAAATTGAGTAGTCGTTAATAATGTTTAGCGCATGGCTCGTACTCACTATGTTGCTCCATTCGTGTGACAGATATATAGAAAATAACTAATGTAGGACTAGGACTTTAAAAAGTGAAAATTCAGGTCAAAAAAGGCATAAGCACTCAATAATCCGCAGTCCGGTATGGCCCCGGACTGCCGGTGTACGCACCAGCGAGGGGTGTGGGGAGGGCGAGACGATTCTTCGATATAAATACAGGTGTCCCAGAATGTGAGGATCAAATCAAATGGTGGTAAAGGAGAAGTCATTTTCCATCTTCTGACCTTATTTAATTTTTTATAGTTTAAAAGTTATATCCATTCATACGGCCTAGGCCCTGATTCTTACGGTGATCCTAGCTTAGCCATCGTTTATGTGACATATACAAATAGAGCTAAAAAAAGTTTTGACCTTATTTACGATTTTGCTGGCCCAGAGAAATTAATATCGGCGCCCCTAAAAATGTGGCGGCCTAGTCCTGGGCCTCACGAGCCTACAGGTAAATCCGCCACTGGACATACGAGTATCTATAATCATATAACATATGATTAATAATGAATCATAATAAAACCAATACTTTCCAATATCTTCAATAATATTTTCCATATATCTGTCACAACTATTCTAATTCCTCAAAGTACAGATTAACTATAAACCATTGATGTAGTAACCATTATATTGCCGTAAATATGTATATCATTTTTATTAACATAATGGTGTGTCACACAGAAACATTTCAATAAAATTCCGTCCACTCGCATCATGGGAGTTTTTAGGTATTTTTTTTTTATTTTACTTCAAGTGGTACTTCAATGTATTCACATTTTTAAGGTCCCTCACTTAATATGGTAAGCTTAAAGTTTCGACATTTCCGTCTTTTGGTCAGTCTGCCTGTCTGTTCGCGACTTATAAAACTGTAACGCAGTCATAGTGCACCCCTCCCCGCCTTTCTACCAACAAAAACATGTTACTTATTAAAAATAGATAAATTTACGAAACCCCATATGGCGCACGGCCCAAAACACTCCTAATAGATTACGTTATTAGATGATAACCTAACCTAACCATTAGTAGTCGTGGCATAATGTCGAAGTAAGCATCGCCGAGTCTTTCAAGCAATTTTTAAATACCTATGTACCTATAGGTATTTAAAAATTGTTATTTACCATTACCAGTAATTAGGTATGTAAATAATTACTTATATTAATAACTGATCAAATAAATCACTGAAGTGGTAAAATTAAAAAAATTCAGTTCTTTATACCATTAATTTAATTTCGCTTCTATCGAAGACGTACGTGAATGTTATCGTTACTCTAAACTTTGAGGAAAATAATAATAATAATAGTCAAAATAATTATAAGTAACATAATTTCATTTTTATATATATTTTGCTTTGTTAGTTGCGATGCATAAATTATAAGTAGATATGTTTTATAGCACTAGGAATAAGATGCACGAAAAGACATTAGTGAGATAAATACCGAAATAAGGCAAAACTTTTTAAAATTCATTTCATTAATTTTCAGTAGTTAGATACCTTTAGAAGTATTTCTTTTTTCAGTATTTATAATATGTATTTAAGTTATAATTATTGTTTTTTTTTATCTGTGTCATCGTTAATGTAAACCTGATAATACCAAAGTACCTATGCTTTATGAATGCTATTAAAATACATTATCTTAAGTATTCAATAAATTACCATTAAAGTATTTTTATAGTAGGTTCGTTGAAATAGAGCAATTGAAATCAAAATTAGACAAATGGTACACATTTATATAACATTTCTCTTAGAATAAGTTAAAATGTAATTGTGTATTTATTATCGTGCAGAAAAATAGTAAAATTGAATTCATTGGTATTTATCATACATAAAAAAGCGCATTGTCGCCGTTTGTTATAACCATACAAAGTTTTGTACTCGTCGACGACACGTTTATAAATAATTATAAGAAATTATTATTTGTACTGTTTGTAAAAAATGTTCTCACCCATTCACATTAGTGAGTAATCATTTAGTACCTGGTTTATATGTTTTTTATAACTATAAGTGTATTACAATTTCTTGTAATAATCGGTAACTACCTACTTACTACAATAAATTAAATGAACAATTGCAATTCACGCATCGCCTTGTGTATATAAAGTATAAAGACAAGATGACAAATTGTATGTTGCATTGTAAATAATTTTAATATAGTATTTGATTGATTATGATTACAATTTTCGAAGTAAATAAAACACAATTTCGGATTAAAGTACTCGTATTAATTTCCTTTCATCCTGTCACAAAAATAATATGCAATAATGATAGTGATCATGTTTTCTAATCATTAACATTTTATTTTTTTGTTTAACACAAGTGCTGCCTTAGGCCCTAAGTCATAGGCCGCCCCTAGTTTAATACTAAAAGGTCGACAGCGGTTGTCGACAGCTTCTTTATCTTAGACATACCAATTGAATTAATATGCCGATACCCTCCGTTCCCTATTGTAGATATGCCAATTTAGCTAAAAAAAAAAGAAAGGTCGCCTTTTTCCAATTTGTTCGCCCCAGAAAAGCTAATTTTGCCACCCTTGAAAATTTGCCACCCTTGAAATTGTGCCGCCCTTGAAATTGTGCCGCCCTAGCTCCGGGCTTAAAGATAAATCCGCAACTATTTTTTTTTACAATCCTTAGATACTAATACTATAAAAGTATGTGGCAAAAAAAATGTGATTTAAAGACATAAAAACTTCTCAACTCTTTCCCTTTTAGTTTTTTTCTTTCCTCTATCATGCTTATTAATTTGACTGACAATACATTTGTGATATGTAGTTTTGCAAATATTTATAATTAGTCCTGATTAGGAACTACTAACCATTTGCTTAATATTAAAAAAATAATTGTTATATACCATGGGTGGCCAAATTTTGTTAGAAACGGTTTGAAAGCTTTTCGTTTTTAAACTTAACCGGATATTTATTAATAGATAAATAATTAACATTTAAAAAACTTAATTAAATAGAAGTAAATTATTATTTATCTTTTGTTATTTAATTTCAAACATGGTGACATTATAATTAAAACTGATATTTGTTTATCTAACCTTTAGCACAAAGTAGATAAAGTATACAGAGACAAAGCTTCAAAGTACGGCGCGAAACGATTGCACTACTACGAGCACGCGGGGCATGTATGAGTAGGATTGACAGATGTCTGGGAAATCCGGGATTGTCCGGGAATTTCTCGTCCCGTCCCGTGTCCTTTAATTTAATTAAGTCTTGTTATCCCGGAATCAGAAAATCCGGATGAATGTCTTTTTTAGCAAAAACGGCACTTCTATGATAGGGTAAAGAAGAGTTGATCTTTTTTTAGGTAAACAGGCACTTCTATGATAAGGTTCCGCCGCTATAATTCCGCTTATTTGTTAACCCCCGACCAAAAAAGAGGTATTATAAGTTTGACCGCTATGTTTGTCTGTGTGTCTGTCTGTGGCACCGTAGCATCTAAACGGGTGAACCGATTTGGATCCAGTATTTTTTATTTGAAAGAGGGTTTTCTAGCGGTGGTTCTTAGACATGCATGTTATATCAAAATCGGTTCAGCCGGTTAGATATTATCTTGCAATATGTGGATGTAGATTTTTCGGGTGGATTTTTGCTACTCAATTTTGAAACAGATATCTTCAACCGATTGAACTGAAATGATGCATACATATTAGTTTGGATGACAATATACGATAAAATGCATGACGTCATTCTAAATCTAAGATGGCGGACCATCCAAGCTAGCGGAATAGCAATTTTAAATGCATTTCTACTATATGGGTATCAAATGAAAGGGCTTATTGAGAGTAACTCGAAAAATTATGTGTGTGTATTTGTGTATGATATAATTCATAAAAAAATATCTCCCAAGAGTTTAAAATCCTCATGTCGTACTGAATTCGATGTCGGGGGTTTAATATTTTTTTCAAATTTACACTTGCTATTAATCTATTTAACAAAATACTTTATTTTATAAAATATTCTTAAATTTATCCCGTCCCGCGATTGCCTGACTCACAAATATTTTGCATATAAAAATATTTAAAATTTTAGGCAGTAGGCTATCGCAAAAACCGTTATTAATGGATTTTTATACTGCTGAAGGATATTATTACCAAAGTATTTAATAGTAACGGTTCCAAAAATACCTATTGTAATAAGTGAAGACCGAATTATATGCAACATAAAAATCACATTATATGCATACAAATATGCACTAAAACATTCGAGATTAAAAACTGGCGCATATAAAAAAATATGCAATATGCGTTTATTAAAAAATATACTTTATGTTCTTAGCAAATTGTTATTCAAATATTTAATTCAATCAGGCGTTACTTTGCGGAATGCCATGATCACAAATCAAACATTTATTTTGCTATAATCCGCGTAAATAACATAAAACATCTACAACAGTCAGTTGCGAAGTCTGACAGTCTTCTCAAGTGACCGTTGTAGAGGCAACATCTCCTGAGGATGCTCCTACGTACGTTATTTGTTTATAACACACAGACACTCTACGACACCGGAGTAGGAAACGTACGTAGAGTGTCTGTGTGTACATCAAACGCATCAAACCAGACTAAATGTTGTTTTCGCGGATTATAGCAAAATAATTTTTTGATTTGTTAAATTGTAAATCCTCTTCAGTGGCGACAATTACATATTATAATCCGATCTCTAGTAATGAGTCATACCATGATGTAAATGTAAATATCTTTTATATTTTAACATATTGATATAAAATATATATGTACAGACAGCTGTATGAGTAATATATCTAAACAATTATATACGTATTTATATAATTACGTAGACTGTAAGCTAATAGAACAAAACAATAAGCGGTTAAAACTGGATCGAACTGGTTTTATGTCATAAATCCTATGAAGTTAATACTAAAATAACTTCTGCATATTTTAATATGGAAGATTTATTAAACACTACATTTAACTACGGCTTCGTTCGCATTAAAATCTTACTATATATAGTCTTACTTTATTCAAAATATATGTATGTTTTCGATCTATTTTCACATTAATATGGAAAAAAGTAGTAAAACAACAATCGTGTTAAAGCGAAAGAGATTTCTAGAAAGCAATATTTTTTTTTATTTCCATTAAAATTCTAAATAACTACTAACTCGATGTTGATAATTTTTTTATCAGACCAAGTTAAAGACATACATACATACCTACAAACAGACATACATACATACATACATACATACATACATACATACAACATACATACATACATACATACAATCGAACAAAATAATGTTTCAGAAAAGATATTGAAATACATACGACAACATACAGACAAATTTACAACATCTCCCCCCCTTTTCAATAATGGTTAATTAATTAAGAAAGATATAACATATAAATGTTCTCAAAACAAGACATAACAATGATTATATTATGCACATACACACATAGGTATATATGTCGTTAAACGCATATTTTTTGCGTTTTGACGCCGTTCCAAGATGTCGGATGCTATTTTAAAACCGGTTGAATCCAGATCAGACGACCTGCGCGGGCGCAGCTTGCACGTGTATTGTATAATCTGTATCTATATTATCTATATATTAATACGTGAAGCGAAATTTATATACACTTTTATGAGAATTTAGCGAATATAGGAGTACGAAATTTGGTATTGTTAAACATTATATGGTGGTGGTGGTATGGTCATTATCGTGTACAATAACTTCTTATTCTTCCTGACAGAGAAAAAAGTTATCAAGTAGAGAAAAGTTTAAACCATGTAAGAACGTTATTTTCGTCATCAGCCAATCGCAGTCCACTGCTGGACATAGGCCTCCCCAAGTTTGCGCCAAAGATCCCGGTCCTCCGCAACCCTCATCCAGCCCGCCCCTTGGCAACCTTGCGTATAACGTCAGTCTAACGGGCCGGAGGGTGTCCTACACTGCGTTTGCCAAGACGCGGTCTCCACTCCAGAACAGAACTTTTCTGCTCCAACGGCCATCGGTCCTACGGCAAACGTGGCCGGCCCATTGCCACTTGATCAGAGTGTTACTTTTCTTTTGTTTCTCCAGACAGTCTTTTTGTAAGCCGGAGACGTTTCAGTGTTTTTAGTTTGTAGTTGTGTAGTTTTTATTTAAAAAGTGTATGTGACGGATATTTATTAGATTTTTACTTCACATTAATACATTTTTACTGCTAATAAAGTCAGCTATAACTCATTTAACGACTACGCTGAATGACGTTTAGTCAAGATGTTAAACGTTAGATTAAGCAAGTTGACGAGTTGTTGTTTAGTCATTCAATTGAATGTCGTCATTCAATGAACGCAGTAGTGATTCAATTAAGTAGCTGATTTAACCAGATGACTGCGACAGATATATCGTATATTCGTATAAACGTTTTTAACATTTCACTTTCGAATCCGCCACGCATTTGTTCTCGAATCCACTGGACTCGATACAGCGAAACTGGACACGCAACATGTACCTATGTATTAACAAACGTGGTAGCAAAACGCGAATCGATTAATTTGAAAAATATGAAACGAATCGAGCGGAATCGAATCGATCCTATCGCAATAAAATGCAAATAGTCCGAGCGATCTCACGGTGTTTTTTTGCGACGAGTGGAATTAACGGTCTCGATGCGATCGCCTTAAGTGGACCCTACTCGATACTGCCCATTATGTGTACGTGTACCACGACGGCAATATTAAGGCTTTATGCCGAATCGACATTACGTAATTAAAATTGTGAAATATAAATTAATTTTCATTAATCACTGACTGATCAATAAACCTGACTTTTATAAGTAGATTTGTCGGTGAAGTGGTTGTCATGAATCAATTTTAATTTCATTTCGTAATATAAATCGGGCTTTATATTTTGAAATGTCACTTAGTATTTAAATGCGCTCGGAGATACGGTCGTGTGTATTGTGGTCAATGTAATGTGTATATTTAATTGACTTCGAAAAAGAGGATTTCTTTTGCTTGTATTTTTGCGTGTTACGCGATATCATCGCTTATTGAGGACTGACTTTAATTACTGTTTCTATTTGATAAGTAGATTTAGAGCAGTTTTATAGACTTAATTCGATATACACATTTGTATTTGTTAATTAATGATACATATAAAGTATAAAGGTATACGAATAACACTTTCATCCGTCTTTCTTGATAATTTGAATCAGATTCTAAAACTGTTACCTACCATTAGGGTTCATTCAAGTATTACGTAACGCAGTTTGGGGGGAGGGGAGGGTCTTGTAAAACGTTACGGTGCGTTATG
>DVVJ01001228.1:0-11926 GCA_018234505.1 Junonia neildi neildi | reverse complement strand
TTTTTTTTTCTCAATATCAATAGCAACAAATTAGCAACAAAATGTGCTGTGATTATTAACAGTGAAGCATGCAATTTAAGGAGTTGCCCTGCTATCTTGATATCAAGATAGCAGTATTTGCGATTTCTTGTAATCGGCTTGAGCAACAAAATCGTTATATTGGCAACTAATTAGCAACAATTTAGCTACAAATTGAGGGTACTTTTTTTTTTAAATTCTGCCGATTTCGACATGCTAACTTGATAGACCTCTAGAAACGAATGTTTATATAAATACAAACATCCGTCCCGAGCGGGATTCGAACCCGCGACCGCCGGCGTTAATAGCGCAATCAGCACCACTACACCAGAGCGGTTGTTTGTTGAATTCTTTAGAAAAACAATAAAGAAAAATCTAATTACTCAATTTATCACCTATATCTGTTGCACTACAGAAAACACATTAAAAACATGCAAAAAAATGTTTACTTCATTCTTCGCACTATTCCTGGCCTCCATGTTCTAAACACCCTTGGTTCGACCGGCGAGTCTCAAAACAAAATAAATTTTACACAGCATTAACGTAAGCTTGCATTTAATTGTTGACAGTAAAATAAAACTGAGTGAAATTAAAATGCACCGCAAATAGTTTGTTTACGTTCGGGATAGATTTAATCGAAGTATTTGGATATTGAACTGTTGTGGTACTGAGAGCATTCCCACCTGTGCTATATCGAGATGAGCTGTTGTTGTGAGTCATGACTGCGAATAGTCAACATTTCGTGAGATACGAAATAATTTGAATTGGTTCTGGTTGAATATATGTAGACTGTAATTTTCTTTACGAAAAAAAATTGAAAAAAAAAAAGCATACAATATGAAATTCAAAACTATTTTTACAAATAAAGAGGTTAATTCTTATATAGTATTTCTATTTCCAAGACAAATATTTTTTGTAAAGATCCATTTATGGCCAAAATGTCGCTATGAAGTTCTTCATACTGTAAAAAGTTGTACATACTGAAAAAAATATACAAAGTATCTAGTTTTTTAATCATTATAGTCCCTAGAATTCATTGAAAATTCAATTTATACCTGAATATAGAAAACAACAAATTAGTTTAGGACCATTGATAGGGCCGTAATACTATAACACCATGATCTTTAGCAATTCGCTAGAATCTAAATTATTGTCTATTCTCAACGATTTCGGGATCATTCATTAAAATTATGAAAGCGTATAACCTGTGGTATAACGTAGACAATGACAAATGAATCTTGTTGTTTAAGCTTCGGTTTCCTAGAACGACGTCAGTTGACATATTGCAGCCGCTTTGAAAAAGCCTTTATTTAAAGTAACAACCTGTAAATGTACCTACCACTGATGGCAAAAGGATATATATATTAAAGTAACGGAGCCTAATCCACCACGCTGCTCCATTGTGGAATGGTGGATATACATGTGTCAGAAGTTTTTTCGGCCTCACGATGTTTATGTACACTGCCGAGCACGAGATGAAAATTTATAGTGCCAGAAGAATTGCACTTAAATATTTAGCTAAATTTAGAAAAGGATTTAAAAGGAATAAGGAACCTGGGTGAGTAAGAAGTAAAGAAAAACAGAGGTAATGTTTTAGGTCTTGCTTACCGTAAACTCAAATAATAATTATATTGACCATTTATAATAAAAACAATGGAAATCTGAATATGAGGCTGATATCGCCCTGCTTTTTGCTTGAACAATATTTTACGTCATATTACGGCCGCAGTCGCACCACAGTCTACAGAAACCGAAATGTTAGGATAATTAACGAGTCGAGTACCGGTGCAGTGCTATGCAGCTGACCGACTTCAGCTCTTTGATGGTATGCTTTCCACAATCTTCCGCCTTCACGCTGAACTAAAATCCTTTTGATCTTCACGAAATTGTTACATTGGAATTGCTACGTGTTTTAATCTTCTTTTTCATTTTAATAAAAGCACTTATGAACTGTAAATATTATGTTAATTCTATTTACGCAGATACTTTATCATAAAGAGTAAATTTTCATTAATTCTCTCACTCCTTGGCCTGCTACATAAAAACAGGTACATAATATTTAACAATTTCTTTCATCCGGTTTTTAGGTAGAAAGATTCTATATATTGACTAAAGGAGATCAGTCAAATTGAACCAAAGTAAAAGTGCCGGCCAACAAAAATAAATTGCATATTATAATTGTAAACAGTGTTACGATCATTTTTAGGGTTCCGTTTTGACTATAGTTTTGCCATGTCCGTCCGTCTGTTTGTCTTCCATCTGACTTCCGTCTTTCCGCGGCTTTGCTCGGAGACCCTGCTAGAAAGCTGTGATTCGTATACATATGAATCACACCGAGAAAGTCGTACACTAAAATGTTTAAAAACAATTTTTTCGGGGTGTCTTCTCTATGTGTAAAGTGAGACCAAAAATTTTTTCCAATGGTCCAAAAAGTAAAAGCGTGAATGATCTCCATTGTCATATCAATACATAAAAATAACATGATTTGTATTTTATGACACAACAATACACTTTTATACAATCAGCTTAAAAACAATTTATGCCTAATTGACTGACCACTTAAACAAAAGGCATGAGATCATTTTGAGAGGTCCTCTCATCTCTGAAGTACGAGTATATTTTAAAGCTTTAAATACCTTAAGCGAATTCTCGTTTGAAATTTATCTTGAATACTAATTTAATAATAGCAGTTAATATATATTCAAACTTTCTAAAAAAGTTCTAAACATTAGAAGAAAATAATACCATTTTTGGAGACGTGATTTTATGACACTATGTGGTAAAGTTCAGCAAAATTCAGAATTTCCCATGTATAACTTAGCGTTTTGCTGAAAATTGCAAAAAAACGGTTTTTGTAAACTTTGATAAGGATTGATAAGAATTTTTTAAATTACAAGAGCCGAGATGCCCTAGTGGTACGAATACGTGGATCTTAACCAAAGTCCAAACCCTGACTAGCACCGCTAGATTTTCAAGTGCTAAATTTGCGTTTAAATTAATCTAGAGCTTGGCGGTGAAGGAAATCATCTTGAGGAAACCTGCATGTGCCAGAAGAAATTCTGACATATGTATCATACCAATCCGCAGTTGAGCAGCGTGGTGGATTAAGCTCCATACCTTCTCCCTAATAAGAGAAAAGGCCTATGCCCGGCATACATATATACCCAGGATATACGTACAGGCTGTGTTACGTTACGTTTTCTTTTAATTACATTTAAATTCACACGAAGGTGATTGTAATCTCGAAGTCTAAATTGACTGGACTAATAAGTTTTATCGACGAAATTCCACAACAAGCTGACTCTAGTACATTAAATGTCTTTACATAATAGCCCAAATAGTATTGAGGGCATATTGTGACATAACGGAGAGACAATGTCTGAGAAAAGTTGGTGAAGTCATTTCCGACGAGAGCTAATGCCTCGACACATGAACTTCAAGCCGACTATTCCTGTACGCTGACTAACAATACAATGCATTCGAAGTATCGTAAATAAACCTTAATGTTTTATTTTACGAGTACACTTTATTCATAGCCAAGAACATATCATTAATAGTGAAATAAAATTATCTTAAACGAGTGTGAATCGCGAATTTTAAATATTTTAGAATTAATATATTTTTAAAATATATAAGAATTAAATAATATGTTTGTATATAAAAGTTATATACATAAAACATAAGCCCAATTAACAAGCTACAAGAAATACTCACAACAACTGCTGAAGTTCAAAAAAATTAGCACTGATTAGTTCTAATTGTAACTTCTTACGTCATCAATTTGCCTATACAATGAAATTCTATTTGGATCGAAATTTCAAAGAATTGTAACAAAAGAATATAATCTTAGATCTATTGTGAAATCTAGTGAAGTTCGCGAACACTCAGTATTTTGCAACGCTAAAGTCACTATTCCCGGCCAGTGATTCATAGCGGAACATTGCACTGACGATAAAGTAGGCCTTTGAATGCTATATTAATTATATCGGTCAAGAGCATTCAAATTAGTAATCGAGCAATAAAGGCAAGGAAATCGTGAAATTAATTTCGAAGTTACTTTACGACTGTTTTTATTACGTATGATTTTCAGAGCGACTATTTCTCCGAAGTTAATGATATGTAAACAGTATACTATCTCTATAATATGCTTTTATTGGTTATACATATATGCTAGATAGTGGTGCAAAGTGAGATAGTGGTTGTTTTATGAAATAAATTAGACCTCAGAGCATTAAAAAGTAACTAGACCGGTAGAGATCTAGACGTGGACATCTTACTTAGTATAAAAACTTATGGATATGTACATATCCACTTTGCTATCTCTGCAATTACTGAATATTTCCTGACAACTATTATTTCTCTCTAAGGCTACAAAACAGTTCCTCCTCTTTCCTTTCTGCTTCTTAGTTCTTATAAGGTTAACAGCACTTCATATTTTAAGTATTTTGAAGGTATAGGTATAACATCTTTTATTTCATATTTTTGTTACATTAAAAAAATACCAGTTTTAAAAGTAACTACAAACTTAAGTCTTGTGCTTTTATACCTAAATCTCTTTAGGTGATACACTTACGATGATCCTCATAAATTCAATACAATTATGTCGACCAAGAACATACTTATTACAATAAGAACGTTTTGATCGATCATTAAAGGTAATGAAACGAGAAATAGTTTTCAAAAACATTCCATGACCATTTTCCGCAGATGAAATTCAAAGTGAGTATTTTCACTCCGTGGCTCACAGTTGTGCACTTATACTTAAAATAGTACTCGTAATATTTCTTTAAAAATGAAGTAGGTACCTATATAAAATATATCAATATTATGTAGAAGAAAATCTTAAATATATATTTGTTTGAGAAAGGCCGAAGACATCAAGATCGATCAAAAACAAACATTTTTTACCCTTATAAAAAAAATAATAAGGGTAAAAAAAACTTTTAATTGAAACACTAGGACGATATGGGTTACGAGTTTTTAACGTGACTTAATTAATAAATTGACTATACTATGGAAAATACTTGGTCAGTGATACAAGTAATATTTTTGGAAGTAGTAAATATGAGTGTTTTGCAATACATGAACTTTGCGCGTCTATTCCCGCGCTCTGACTCACATTGCAACGATGCATTCTTCAAGTGGCTTCAGAAAATCGCTTCTTTGTGGTATGTGCAGGTGATACGAATTTATCTTTTATCTTGAATGATTTACAATAATTTATTCGTTTTAAGATATAATTTACGTTACCAAAATTATTTTATAGCTACTTAAGTACTTAATGGGGATCCTATTTCAATTATTATAAGATTAATTTTTTGCATAATTTTAATTAAGGAAAATGTCTTTTTAGAGTATTAAGTATGTAAAAAATATATTAAAATAACTCGTCAAGTCGTCATACATTTACTGCCAAAACCGAGACATCATTTACGAGTACATTTCAAATAAGTCTTTCTTTTTCTGGACGGTATTTTAATTCCAAGGGAAATTACTTTTCTTAGTAAGTATAAATTAATTTCAGAACAATGACGCAGTAAAAATATGAACATGCAGTAAAGCAGCCAACTCCATAATAATAATTTAAACATGAGACATACTCGTAATACCTACTTAATTTAACTCCGTAAAAGATGAATTTAAAACACGTTGGTACCTGCCTTAATTATTACGAAATTATCATTTTTTATTGTATAATAGTACGGTTTCAGATGCCTACTCAAAAGCACTGGATACAGTAATATGCATATTTCCTTCTAGTTCCTATCCTGCAAGGATCAATCCACAGACTTCATTTTATTTTCAAAAGAATTGAAATTAATCTCATTGAAATCATCAACATTTATGGATGAACCAAAAAACTTTTATTAAAAAATTACAGTTTGTAAAGTTTATTGTGTTTGCTAATCAATCGATTTTTATCAACAAAGATTTGGTGAATTAAAGTTTAGTTGATGGTGAAGTTCCAGGAGAACTCTTCAACATTTAACAGCCCCGGCATCGGAAAAATCGATACTTTCAAGATGATGGTTGGCAATTGATAGGCTATAGTTACTCAGAGAAAGCTTAAGGTAAGCTGGGTACACAACATACTGAATAAGAGTTGACCACAGATAGATAACCCCAAAAGATACCACGCGAAAGGTGTAGTGCAGCTAAACTCCACCACAGTAACACCAAGCCATATCTTTTCTGATATTTATAAAATTTACCACACATTGAAACCTATACAGTATATTAATATCTACGTTTAAAATATATTTTTAGTAAAAATACGTAGCAAAAAACGCATTAGGAACACTCACTGATAATAAATAAAATAAATAACACATTTGTCACCGAAATAACATTGTACCTACTAGCAATGTTAGCGGGAAAATGAAACGATTTACTAATAGCAATTTTGGCCCACGTAGAAATAGTTGGACCTCATAAAAGACACGCGTTTTCCAAGATAGTTATTGCGTTTAAAATATTATAAGAATTATCACGTCCTTGGATGAATAAGAAGTTTATTTTCGGTCCCAAATTTTCGCACTCGAGGGCAAAGCCAGTGTTATGAGTCAAAATTTATTCCGGATTCATATAATTTATTAGGTGGTATAATTTTAACGCTGAAACAAAGTTCATTTGCGCCTGATTTATGTATTTGAAGCTCAATAATGTTTTGAGTCGTAAGTTTATAAAAAAAATTGTTTATGTATTCATAAACTTACTATCTAATACGACTATGGCGTTTTTCTTACACATTCTTGTTTTTTTTTGCTGGGATACATCATTATGACAATTTATTTGGTACGCTATATAATTATAACTATATCAAAATTATCCACATATCTAAATATACCAAAAATATCTAATCTGATTTTCACACTCACAACCAAACCCAATTTAATTATTTTATATACAAAAAAATTAAAAATTTTATCATAATAAAACTACATATTTGACGAATTTTTAAATGCTTTCAAACGAACATTATAATATTATCTAAATCCTATGTTTATGCATACAAAAATACCAGGGAAATATAAAATTAACATTTTAAAGCGACATGAAGTCATTAAGATTTTTCAGTGTTATTAATAACTGCATATTGTTTACGCGCTGTGGCGCCAACGAGCGGATGTAGTTTGCGAAATTGTGATACACATGACGCTCGGTTGAAATGTAGCGCTTTCTTAGAAAAATGTTCCCGATTTGTGCTCTTCAAACGTAACGGTCATGACACGTACGATTATTTATGATAACAACGATGTTTTGCGATTGTGTACTATATTTTTATTATGATGACCCAAATAAATGTGTATTTCTTATGAAAATATAATAGTTAATCAAATGTTAAGAGATTGCTCTAAATTTTAAAAATACTCAAAAATTGTTTATTGTTTTTTTAAATAAATAAGGTATTACATGAAACCTGAAATCTGGAAAATGAAATATAGGTAGGTAGCTATTTTCATTGTCAAAAAACAAAATATTTGGTATAAGAGACAAAACAAACAAAAAACAAATACGTGAACTAAATATTTCATCCGATGTCGCCTATCTTACGTATAAAAACAACATAAAATTATACTGACGCATACCGAGCGAACTATGTCCCACTTATGTCCAAACGTAAGATTATTTTGTCGCAGAATTAAAGGGGCCACTCACTGGACGACAGCTTGACGTAAAGGCATAAACGTTCGCAATTATCAAAGTCACAATAACAGCCGTAGTCTTTAGCATTGATAATTAAAACAGAGCTGAAGTGATACCAAAACCTGCTTCACGAACGGTTCTTTGGTCCATAAGTACTAATAATAGTACAGACCATCAGGTGTTGGTCGTGTTATTGAGTACCTGTGATTCTATTGTGTATGTTTATAGACCACCAAAATAGCCTCACGTACTAATAACAAGTAATGTATTACCTACTTTATCAACAATATCGACTGTGGATGAATAATAAACATAATGCGCCTAAAATCAAGCTTACGCATGTCATTAATTTGCAAATAAACTTTTCACAAGACAGCCGTCGTCACTGATGTAAGACTCAACGTGAATGGTCTCCCTTAATTTGAATTTAAATAGCCTCTTATTAGGCAATGTTTTATTTTTTTCTTTCATATTTCCTACGCATATTTTGTTTTTTGATTATTAAATGGTACATTTTACGATTTATATTACGTGAAAAACTATTTTAAGACTTTAAGATTGCAAAATTTTGTTGTATTAAATAATCCTTATGAAAATTCTTTCGTATTATAGGTATTATAAACATAGAAAATGTTATGTAAACAGAGGACAAAAGAAAATATTATGCTTATCTTCTGGGATGATTTATTTCAAAGGTGCCTTCGTTTCAGTTTCGTGTTAAAAAAAAACAATCATAACATAAATTCCTAGAGATATAAATTTTAACAAAATACTGAAATTATAACCATGTAGGCAAATGTTGTAATGTACAAATACTATATAACTAAAAGGCGCATTATAATTTTACATAATATTAAAAACGACTCTATATAAATTGTACAATATAATAGTAAAAAGTGATATAAAACAATATAATAAAATAATTTGGTAGATTTAATTTATTAATATTTGGCTTAACTTTTTTTTTGACGCAGGGTAAATCTTCATAGATACCCGACTCCTGGGGGGAAGGTCGGGTTATGTGAGAATGTACTCCGTTTTCCGTGCTGTGGCGGCCGTCACAGGGTGATGGCCGCCACTAGCTACGGCATCGCTTTCGCAGCACGTCCGCGGCCTCTCCCGTGCGTTGCTCCGCTCGTGACTTGCGGAGCACGTCTCAGGAGGCGAAGATGGTCTTACCCTCCCCACACCCCTCGCTGGTGCGTACACCGGCAGTCAGGGGCCATACCGGACTACGGTCTTCCTCTCGGCGGAAAACGGATGCTTGAGACCGCGGAGAAGCAGGTCTTGGTCCAGGAAATCGGGCAAAATCTCTGCCTGTAAGCAGTCGTGTCAACTTCTGTAAGACCGACATGGTCCAGAAGGAGACTGTGGAGAGGGCTCGTTAGAGGCGACTTGCGGATCTTCTCCCAGGCCTCCAAACACCAGTGTCCTATTTATTCCGCCCCGGGCACTGGAGATTAATTTGGCTTAGCTTACCTATTTAAATATATCAAATATTCTTTTTAAAAATGAAATAAGAAAGAAAAATATTATGAAGTCGTAAAAGAAATCAAAAATCAATGACGGAAGATGAAAGCAAAATATGAAAATAAATCATACACAATGAAACTTAATATACCATTAAAGCTCTTTCACACTAGTGATTTGCCAGCCGCATTCTGTCCGCAAACTACTTCTAAACGCGTTGACAATGTTTCGTTACCATATTTTCTTTTAGTATTTTTTTATTGTATAAAAAATGCATAAAGGGCGGACTTAACGCTGTAACAGCACTTTCTGCCAGCCAACCCAGAATTATGTTTAACAGTCGTCAATAGGCGTGCACATAAAAGTAGAAAAAAAAGTAAAATACATTATCTTCATACTTGTACTCTTCTAGTTATACGTAAATCTTAACATGCACAATTATTAACCAGATTATGCAAAAGACACTATTTACATTTGCACAGTTATATTATACGTACATTTTGCTTTTTTGGCATCAAAAAGTTCTTAATAACTTTCTCATTACATCCTTGGAATAAAGGTTATAACAAAGTTTTAGATATACTTGGGTGGATAGACGATTGGTATCTAACGTAAGAAAAAGACTCAAAAACTTAATATTTTCAGAAAAGTGTTATACATATAAAGATATGACTGATATAAATCAACTCTGCCACTTACATTACGATTATACACATTACGGTTTCGCCTTCTTCCTCAACGTTCGAAAACCAAGTCTGAAGTAGCAGTGTAAAATATCAGACAGGGGGAAATAACGACCCATTTCGCCGACAGCAGTCATACGAGTCTTAGCGCATGGTTCTTATCATCCTGACCTACATTTAAATCGCATGTTAGACATCCAAGGTTTGTCATTAATCTCTTAATTTATGGCGAATGTATTTAGATGAAGTTTTACAGTTCGCGGTTGTAACTTTGTATTAAAAATAACGCTGTTTCCGTGAATATTTTTAATATTTATCTACTACAGTTTAGGTATGATGTTTTTGTTCCTTATGTTTTTATAAAATTTTCTTTTTGAGCTGAGAAAAGGTAATTCGTGGGGAACTTAAATCCCCAAATGTTAAAATTTGTCCGTGATGGACTTAAATTTAAGAAACGTCAAATAAGCGAATGCTATAAATGTCAAATAGTGAATTATTGGCATATTTTCTTAGTGAACAACATCTGGTTGTTCTAGAGATTTTTCTCTGCGGTGTACGTCGTGTACGGCATACGATACATTTCAGCCATAAAAGTTCTGTTGTTTGCTCATTTCTCTTAATTAACACTCATGACTAGACTACGCATAGCAACGAATAGATAATTGGCAAATGATAACTAGCAACCATCTTCTTTGTTAAGATTCTGGTGTTTGAGTTTCTAAGTATAAATCTGGCAAGGATTTGTGGATTATCAAAATGAATGAAATGATTGAGCTTTTCCATAGCATGTTGATATACTACAGACTTTGAAAAAAGCCAGTTTTTGACATCTCCTATATGTTCTATAGCATTGTACCTATGCTTCTCATGTTTGGCGTATGTAATATAAATCACATGAATATGTATAGTTTTAGACAAATTACATTGTAAACATTCATGTATTCCAGTATACATACTAGGATTATCTCCAACATAAAAAATGAAATGTCAAATAATCTTATTTTAAGCACAATAATTTTAAGCAGTAAACTCCAAATCCAATAAGGTCACTGACCGAGTATTTTCAGCGATTGTTAAAATAATATTGACGTCTAGACAACCAAGGTAAAGCGCGCTCGCCGAGGTTCCAATGTAACAATATTATTCATTAGCTTCCACATTCCTGTAGCTATCCTCCAAAAAAACACTCTCGTTTCAACATTATCATTAACATTTCAGTTTGTGATGTCGATATAACTCCTGCATTCCTACGGCTCGTGTCATTTTGGCGGGCTGCCAACATACCAACACATCAGGGCTGCCACTAAAACTAGTGAAGCTGTCTTCGGACAGGTAACCTCCCGCATAATTGGTGTCCAATACTAAATACCAAGTATAAAACCGTAGCTGAATTGAAATTTAACTTTCTGTAAGTTTATGTGCGAAGGGTATTCATTCATGTGTAAGTAAATACGAGACTTAAACATTGTAAGTATTTGTCACAAACACTTGCAACACATATTTATGGCGAGTGAGCTGTCACATGTGTAATTTCATAATTATAACACTTCGGTGTAAGTTTTAAAAGTGACAAAACATCTATAACACCTACTTGAGTACTAATATATGTTACTAAAAAAGATATTTTAAGAAATAAACTGTAACTACTTTTCTCTAAAATTAAAATTCTTTTGATAATAATCGATTGTTTTCTTTGATCTGCAACCTTAACAATATGAACAGCAACGTGACGAATGTTTGTCTACTTTTTATTACTGACGCCTGCTCAAAGAATTTAAGTGTTAAATGTATTAAAAATATTTTTATAGTTATACAGAAATTACCCAATATCAATCCAATGAGGATTAGTAAGGTTATATCAGATAGTAACATCAATTTCAGTACCTATCCTACTTACATACGAGCACCTGGATGACAACAATTCCGTCTATTGTTATATATCGTCACCAATGAATTCATGTTCCATGATATTTATAAAAACAGAAGGTTCTATTTCTATCATAACCAGATTATCAACATTACTGTCATAATCAAATAAAACAAAAATAAATACATTAATTTTTGTTTTATTTGATTATCAACATTACTGTCATAATCAAATAAAACAA
>DVVJ01001227.1:0-11928 GCA_018234505.1 Junonia neildi neildi | reverse complement strand
TCTATTTGACCAAAGTTTTAACTTTTGTCACATATTTGTATTTTTGAATTTCATTAAGTAATGTTAGATTATGTAATGGTATTGAAAAATGACAGTCTATATGAATTAGAGATGAATAAATCATTAGTTTAATCGACTTCAAATATGGAAGTTCGACATGCAATATGTATGTCAAATGTAGGAAAATCTTTTTTGCTATGTTTGATTATTGAACAGTTGTTAACCGATTTCATTAATACTTTTTTCCTTTCCTTCTTCAAATCTCCAATTTGATATCATATATTTTATAAAGATTGCTTCTCTGTTCTCTGTTCAATGTTAATATAAATAAATGAAGTTGGTTGTATTTTTCAGTACGAAATTAGTTATTATTTACTGAACTGTATACAGAAAAAAATATTTATCACTAACAAAGTGATATTAATTTTGAGGAGCTAAATATGTACCTTGTGGGATACCATAGTAATAAATATATTTGTTTTTCATTTCATTTGATATTCATAATAAAAATAGTTTAGTTTGATACGAAAATGCCATAGATTCATCATTAACTTCTTAAAAGGTTGAGCCATAGGTTTTCAAAAGGTTTTTAGTATTGTATAAATTTGATTTTAATTATACTATGTACAATTCTATAAGTAATTATAGGTACCTATTACCATAATTATAAAAGTTTTTTTTTGTGTAACAATAATATAAAGGATACAGATTTGTATAGTATTAATTTAAATTTCTCTTAATGTTTTAGTCAAAAGCCTTGTAAAAATCAATGTATAAATAATTTCTTACAAAAAGTTGAATTGTGTTTTAAATATTCAATTGAGGTTGGAAGTGATTACAAAAATAAGACGCGATAGATTTTCATTTACTATTTAATGAAATAAATAAATTAACATCTACATTTACATAATAATAATCTTTGGCACAAACCACCATTACATACCAACATCTTATTAATACATAAACAAATACAATTCTGGTTTATTTTGATATGTTTTATGGATAATATAATATATTTATAGCTTTATTGTGCTAAGCAACTTATATAACAAATAACAATGGGTTTTAAGAATGCAAAACAGAAACTATTGACCTGTTATATATAATTTTTATAATGCCCTTGATGATATTACTATTACAGATGAATTGTGCGTTAGTAATTTTTTAATAAATATATTTGGCACTTTTGTCAATGAATTGATATAAATTGATAAATTATATAACATAAGTGCAATACAAGACGATTTTTTAAATCTAAGCAATAAAGTACATTCTCATATGTAACTTAATAAGTAAATACATGAATTACGCCTAAATTTAAAATATTTGGAAGCACGATATTGAATTACAGAAGATATTTCTTAAGCAAATGACTAAGATGTTAATATAAATAGGAATGATAATTGAGATAATAGTTTTGTTACTAAAATACATATACGTTGATGTGATTAATTTTGAGAGTAATGTTTTTGTATCGAACAAACTAAAAATGAGTATTACATACATCATATTAGATAGAGCTACAGTGATTACATAGCAAACAAATATAATATTAATCTTAAACGCAAATTTGGCAACGATTCATAGATACATAGAGAGTAAATAGTTTTTTTAGTAACATTTTTAAATAATTTCTATATTCTTAAAGATCTACTAACGTTCGCTAACGTTGAAAATACATTAAAATTGACATTAAATAGACATTAATACGGGTAATATAATTTGAACACGATTAGTTTTTTGGAAATCCACACATTCCACTACATTATCTTTTATATATTAGATATATATATTTTTAAACATCTATAAATATACAAAGTTGTTAGAAAGTTATAGCTTGTAAATATCGGGTAAAAATATTTCGTTTATAAATAACTTATAAAGTTAGGCCAATATATTGTTGAATTTCTTATAAAAAACCTACAGTATATTATAAATTTTTTCATTGAAAATTTTATGAAATAGTTTTGTTATATTTGTTGAAAATTTTGGTCGCGGATCGAACACAGTTGATATATTTTCATATATAAAATTTATTTAAATATCAAAACAAAATGATTAAGAAAAAATAATAACTAAATTACTATCTGAAGCTATACATTAGATTAAAGCTGAACCAAAAGCCGACAAAACAACTTACAGTAGTCCATATAAGTCTACTATAAATGATATTCAATAAACAATTGCAATAAACATGTTACATGCACATGCTTTCGATTACGCAGTACTCAGAAGAAATGTTACAATAGAAGATTTCAAAGCGATAAATCTAACAATAAATCTTTATAAACACCACACATATAATATTCGCGTCTCGTTGCGTTTTCAAAAATATAGTAAAATCGCTAATCTAATAATTATAGTCATTCATAATCTTACACCTAAATCCTTTAAGGATAATAACATTAAAAAGATACATTTAATTAAATACGCAACATTTATCATCAGATCAGATATAGATATTATAATTGTTCGATCTATTTAAATTTCACTAAATATTGTCAATATATTAGAAATCAATAATCGATTACATGCGGCTATATAAAACAATGTATCTAAGTATATATTTAATATTATATAAAGCATTGACTACATGGAAGACGACAATAAGATAGTTAACATTAATTCTCTTAGCACTAAAATAAATTTAAAAACTATTAAAAATATAGCGTAACGTACAAACATACATGAACGCATCGCGACGCACCACAAAAAAAATAATCTAAAGTCAAAAAAATTGGTGAGACTTAAACGTTTAATCACACAACCTAAAAAAACGCTAATAACGAAAACGTTAAAACTAAATAAAAATTACATTTACGCTAGAGATTAAATATATCTAGTACTAAGCTAGGTAATATGGCACAAGATTTTGGTAATGTTAAAATTGTGCGTGATGGTTTTGGTTATACACGTGTTGAAGTACTCTCAGAAATGTTTGTGGAGTTGGATACTCACGTAGACAAATCTCTATCGGATGGAGACAAAGATGTTAAGTCTAAGCATGTCCATGCTTGGCTTGCTCCTCCGCTTGCATTTTTGTACGCAATGCAGGTACGTCTTCTGGGATACGGACGATAGTGTGGAATTTCTGGAATTTGTAAATGGTTTCATTGTATTCAGTTCTTTCAACGAAGCAAGTATAATTTTAGTTAAATCATTTGTATTTCATTTGAACTAGTTAAGAGTAAAACAAAGGTCTTAGCAAGATACTACTAGTGATATAGAAATGAATAACATTTAGGCCTTCCACTACACTCCTTACAATTTCACCTGCGCTTTTACCTACTCTATTTCCTGAGATGACTCTATGAAATTATTTCTTAATAAACTTATCGAGACAAGACCCAGAAAAATAAATTATCGAAATCCGTTGTCCGTGTCGTTATTAATCTGTTCTCGAAAGTGTCATCCAAGATTTTAATTTTCAATTGTTATTGTGCTATTTGTAACAGAGACAAATTCAATAAAAAATAGATCTTAAAATCGATCTAATCGTTTTTAATCCATGTGAAAATTTATCTAAGTCCGGTATTTTTTGTTACTTAATACAATAAACCTAACAAAATATAGAAAAATTAATCCAAACTTACCTCCATATTGGTCCCAGGGGTGACTCTCCACAAGTAGATCATATACCCGGGGATGCAAAGCATAGACGACAAGGCCGTGAACCAACCGAACGCATGCGACCACCATGGGTACTCGTAGTTCATGTACTTGATGGGCGTCCATTGTACTAGGTTGAAGATGAAGACGCTCTGAAACAATGGACTGGGACTTAAAAATACTGACCCGCACAAATTATTAATTTAATGTATGTATGTATGTAATGTATGTAATATTTTAAACAAAAACTTTAAAAAAAAGAGTCAATTCAAACAAAAAAAAGAATTGATTTTCCAAAACAACTTAAACATTGCTTAAAAAACACAAATTAGGAATATCCACTTGTAACTTCATCCACTTAGAATTTGAAGAAAAAGTAGCTGAATTTTTTTACGTATAAATATTATATAACTACAAAGTTTCATCAACATCGGTTTGGTTATTTTTACTCAAAAACTCAACAACCTACATCCGTCCAAACATCCATCAATCTTCACAAACATTGTGTCATGTAGATAAAGTTTAATTAAAAATGCTCACAATGCAAATAGCAGGAGTGAATCCAACCCAGCAGAACTTCCACCAGATAGTTGGATAGTAACCAATCATCTCCTTGATGCCATCATAGAAGCGGTTCACTCCGAAGGCCCAGGATATGGAGACGCATTCGAAGAAGATCAGGAAGAGCAGGCAGAAGCCAGATACGGCGTAGGAGTCCAGAATTTGGAACACATACATACCACCCTGGAATCAAACAAATTATGTATATTATCCCAGATTTTAAGTATAAAAGAAATCATTTTAAGTAACATAATTATATCTCAATTTAGTAAATAAAAACTGAAATATATAAAAACCTTCATTAAGTTTGAGACCAACTTTTTAAAAACAGAGATAAACACTACTGCACACTATAATATGATAGATACTAGTAGGTAGTACATAATATGTGGATAAGGTGACAGACGCCATAAGTTTATCAAAACAAACATTAAATACTAAAAACATATAAAGATTGTTCTTTTATAGTTGAGAGAACTATAATATAATATTAATTTGTTTGTAACTAACCTCAGAAATACAAGACAGTCCGACCAAATACGATATAACACAGGTAATCGCGATGAATATCTCCTTCCTCCTCCTCAGGAGTTTGGGCCACTCATCAATAACGGCTGTAATGAAGCCTTCCATGGTGCAGAACTGGCTGTCCAGACCTATGAGGAGCAGCATAAAGAAGAACAGGCACGACCAAAGAGGAGCTCCTGGGAGCTGCAGAACTGCTGATGGGTAAGCGAGGAAGGCTAAACCTGGACCTAGAAGATGAAAGTGAGGAATTTGTATTAGAGTATACTAATTTTTGGGCAAAAGCTTCTTTTTCGCAGCAGTGTATTTACAGGCCGTCATGGCTGCATATATTGTTGATGTATATATTTAAACTATTTATTTTGAAGATATATTTTAGGTCTATTTGTGTATTATCTGGAATGCTTAAGCAGTGAGTTTAAATTACATTCCACATTTTATATAAATGTGGAATGTAATTTAAACTCACTGTTTATACAGAGTGATAAAATAAAATTAATACTAAATACTTTTTCTATACTAAAAGTTTTTCAGAAGAAATGGCTTATAAGACCACCTAAAATTATGAGGGATATATTCTGTATTGTTAGAAGTAGTATGCAATTCAAATATAAAATAGTTAAATAAATAAATTATCTCAATGAACACTACTAAATTAATCCTTACCTGATGCTGCTACTTCAGCCACAGGTCTCTGTTGCTCGTGAGCCATGAAGCCGACGACTGAGAATATTACGAAACCAGCAAACATCGATGTACTGGAATTCACTGAGCACACTATCAACGCATCTCTGGAAGAAATATTGGAGCGATTAATAGTTTAATATATCCTTGAGATGAAAGGCACACAATGCAAATTTTTCTTAAAAAGAACAGTTGACATGACTTTTTAAGTAGCCCAAGGTCTTATTTTAAAAAAAAAGTTAGTGATAGTGTTATTATTCTGAAATTCCTAGCGAAAGTTTCAAATGAAGTGTCTGATATCGTTACATAACATAAACCGATGAAAGGCTTTGAATATTTTAGTCTTTAGTAAGGATACCGAAAAGGATAAAAGAAAAATAAATTTTGATTTATTTCATGGCACAATTTACTAAAAGTATTAAAAAGAACTTGAACTCACTTGTAGACGTTGTTAGTGAACTTATTGTAACTTCCCAGAGCTACTAACGTTCCTAAGCCAAGACCGTATGAGAAGAAGATTTGCGTGACCGCGTCTATCCATACTTCGGATTCGAGAAGTTTCGACATGTTGGGCATTACGTAGAACTTTATACCTTCTATCGCTCCCGGTAGAGTTATACCTGTGGATTGAAAATTTGTTAGTAAATTATTTAAATGTTATATATTATCTATGTTTTTAAACAAGAATATTAAGTTCATGTAAGATTTCCTTAATCGTATTTCTTTAACTAATTTTATTAATCTTTATTGAGACCCACGTGCTATACTTTCCACTGTTGATTTATCAGTTACCTTCTATCTTATAAATTATGAGCATACACATCAGTTTAGAAAACACCTAAAATTATGTGTATGCTCATAATTTAACATAGTCCAGTCATTTAAGCTTAAATTAGGTAAGAATCTCGGAATTCGAGATACCCAGCTGTAAGTCTGTAAGTAGTTGTATATTGACATCCTAAAAGTTGTCTCAAAACCTACATATGGTAGGGTGTTAGCAACTTTTAATATTAATTAGGTTAAAATTCTAATATAATTCTTATATTTTTATTAACAATTCTGCAATTACACGGGCAAGGTAAGTGTTGTTAAATAAATTAATACTGAATAAAAAGTGGATAAGTTAGAAAAAAAATGATAAAATAAATATAATAGTTTGTGAAAATTGACAAATATTTATAATCATCGATTTATTGATAGTTCATCAACTATATATGGCGCGTTTTCGACCGGAGGCACCGGTTGACCTGAAGTGATGCGGTGACCGCGCGCTCTGTGCCCTATATCTCGAAAACGGTTCACCGTATAAAAAATTTTTTTAAACAAAATTTGTAGAGAATTTTGTATTCTGTAATATTGATAATAAACACAAATAGCAAAAAACTCCATAGGAAATGAGACAATTCCAAAAAAAGCGCACAAAACCGATTTTTGTGACCTTTGACCTTAAAATTTAATAGTTGCTTACACCCTACCATATGTAGGTTTTGAGACAACTTTTAGGCTGTCAATATACAACTATTTACAGACTTACAGCTGGGTATCTCGAATTCCGAGGTGAACTTACTGTAATGACTGGACTAACAGTATAGCCAAAAATTCATATCATTAAGGTAAAAAAAAATAATACCTACATAAAGAGGCTTGAGTTGAATATAGATGATATATTAAACTTTATCAATCAAATACAAATGGTCCAAACGTTCTTACATTGACTATTTAAAGGAAAGAATCTAAAAAAATAAATTCATCTTACCTCTGATAAGCAAAACAGTCAGCAAGAAGTAAGGGAACAGAGCGGTGAAGTAAACAACTTTGCCGGTCCACCTCACGCCCTTCCAGATGCAGAAGTAGCAAAGGACCCACACGAGTAACAATGTTCCAGCGAGTTCCCAACGAATGTTACCGATGTGTTCGATACCGCTCGATATTTGGAGGGCACGACGTCTGAAAGGGGTTATGGTTACATTTGAATTTGTTGATATTTAAATATAGATTTTAAGGAAAAAAGTAGTTGCTCACAACTTAGCTCAAGAATATTTGGCATACAAAGGTGCCAGGCTATAATTCCCTTAAATTATATTTTAGTGGATCTCTAAGTCCTAAAATATCATTTTGAGATTATGGTATTCATATATGATACTACATTATAGGAAGAGTATTTAGATTTACTCTAAAGGAAATACCAGCATTATAACAAACTTCACAAAAATGTTTCTTTACAATAACAATAATTTAAACTTAAATGAATAACAAAATCTTGAGCAAAGTCGCTCACAGCTGATATCTTCGTAATACAGTTTTGCTTAGTTCAAACCTCATGCCAAGTCAAAGTACTAGTATCAACTATCTTTTCATTAGTTACTCACTCCCAGAATTCCTTCACGGGATCCGAAAGGACGGCTTTGCTAATGTTCTTGCCGTTGAGCGTACAAAAGGTGTTCTTTTCGAAGTCTGACCAGCAAGTGAGGTTCGTTCTGTCGTAGGGGTTCACACAGGTGTCCGTGTTCCAGTAATTGTCGCATGTACGCCAAGGGACATCTGTAATCGTAATAATGACAGTTATTCAACTGTAACTAAAGAAGATGAATCACTTAGCAAAAATGACAATAATGACTTCCATAGCATCAAAGGCTTAAAGTGGCCTACTAAATATTAGCTCACAAAATTACTACGTATGGTGGCAAAATAGAGGTATCAGGAAAGAATATACTAACCAAATACGGCCATAAAACTCGAATATGGCCGGCTAAAGTAACTAGAAGTGTCGTATGCTTAATGAAAAAGCCTAAGTTCCCATTACAAAACTGCTATTATTTTAAATTTCTTATCCTTTTTTAAGCTTGCAATGAAATTGTGGCACTATTTGGAGTTACAGATCAACTACTCGATTGACTACTACTATATAAAAATAAACCTTACCTGATCTCATAGACATGAAGAAGTAGAAGATAGCCCAAGCTAAGATGACGATATAGTACACGTTCATCCAGCAAGACATCACGGCGGCTGCATAACCGATACCTAAAAGAGAATAACTGCTGATAAATTTCTTGAAATTTATATAATGGTAGCTTGTTACCAAAATGGTTAAGACTAAATATTACAAAAGAAAAAAGATTAAGTAAATTGTTTTAAAACGATATCTCAGAAATGGATCAGAGGAGGCCTCAACGGCATGCTATTATTCAGTCTTTTGTAACTGACGTATTAAATATTGCATCATTAAAATTTTCAGTTACTTAATTGCATACAATGCGAATTTTACATTCGTCAGATATTTAAAATTGTACACGAATGAGTTAAATCCTATAATATTGTTAAATTATTGTTGTTAATTATGTTAGATGTATTAGATGTGAATATGTACTCATAGATAAAACATTTTAAGTTAATTGAAGACTGACGTGATGCTTCATTTTGCTTAAATCTTAAGACGTGAATGGTAACAAATAACACAAAATTATTGTTTTGACAAAAGTCTTCTTAAACACTGTTTGTTATTGTTATAAAATAATGACACAAACCTTTGAAAATCGGTGCAATCTTGAACACTCCCAGACCGCCGATCGTAAGCATCTGCCCCATGGCAAGTTCCATGAAGAACATCGGAATACCAGCAAGGAATAGGGTAAGGAAGTACGGTATGAGGAATGCTCCGCCGCCATTCTTGTAGCAGAGGTAAGGGAAACGCCAGACATTGCCGAGACCGATGGCCAAACCTATGACGGAGAGGATGAAGTCCAGCTTACTACCCCATGACCCTCGCTCGGGGAGATCGGATTTGGTAGCCACGGCGCTGAAAATAATATTTAATTTGAATCTATAATACATACATGTAACAGGGGTACTGTAATTTATTTTTCTTTCATGCTACAAGAAGATTAACGAAAGTCAATTGTTTGATGCTCTCTATTCTACCAGGACTATTTTCAGAATAATCTTCTAGCAAAAATGATTGTACTGATAATTAATCGGATGGTATTTAAGACAGTGCATTCCAGCAATTACAAAGGCTATGGCTTATTATTTTTATTTTTCCTCCCGATGCTCATCTATTCTTTTATTATTCTTGTTGAAATTTCCTTAACATAATTATTTATTTGTGATGAAGTACTATACAACCTCTTTTGTATCTATCTACTAATATATATTTTTATGGTTTTGTCACTTTTAAATAATTTTATTCTTTGTCATCGTATAAAAAATTGTTTCTTCTCGTACACGTATTTGTTTCTCGGTCTATTTGTATAATTAATTTCAACAATTCTTTACTATATATACTAAGGCTAGATTAAGCATTATTATTTATATTTATATATATAGTCTTACCTAGGCTTACTCCCTCCCTGTACAGTCAATTCGATATCATCACCACGTGCATCGTTCTTGGTGTCCATCTTTCTTTCTTCTTCTGAAACTCCTTCGAAATCAACTCTTTCTCTTGTCTCTCACTCTATGTTTCCCTCACCAGCTAATGAGATATCAGTCAAGGGAACTGTATTAACATTTTTATAAGAAGTACGTCGACTAGATAAGTATCTTTGTACTGTTAACAGTATTTATCTGAAACAAGAAATACTTTATCTATCTTTTTATCTCGATTAAAAAAAAAAAGTAATTTTATTGTTCATACAAAAATTATAAGTTTACAGTCTCCCGACTGTCCAATGCTCCCTTACCCCACCTACGCTGTACTTTACTTTATATATGATAAACTAATGTTGTGGTAAATACATCCAATGCCGTTCAAAAGGCTTTCTTTATTAAAGTAAGTACAAATTCTAAGTTAAATCCAAAAAACATAAATTAAAGATTGTATTATAGCAAATACATTTACAACTTCAAATGCATGATTAGTTAAACTGAAATTACTTAAAAAAAGTTTAACTTAAATAAAAAGGTTGTGAGTTTATGTAACCATAGTTTGGTTCTAAAAAAATCTCCAAAAATACATATAAAACGACTTATTCGTATGTATTTTTGGACATTTTTTAGAAAACCATTTAGTTTCAAGATGTCGAATTTAAAAATATGACGAATGCCTTTACTGAATACAAATTGGCTAATGGAATAACAAGCGACGTTACATTTAGTCTAAATCGATCACTGCTCCTAACTTCCTTCGTAAGACCTTGGAATCTGACAATGTTGACTGTAGGTATTTCGAATTAACATGTATTCTAAATCTGTCTATAATAATTAAGATTTGTTTACATGTAAGGGGTTAACTTAAAAACTTACTTACTGACCTTCCTTATTGAGGAAGGTTATATCATGTTACAAAAATAACTAGAGACCGGATTATGTCCAAGATAAAATGGTCATTATATGCATGGAGATGTGCACGAAAAATAGAAGAAATATGCACCAACAATGGCGAAATATGCAAAAACTATGCAAACGCATATAATTTTTACCGAAAAAATAGCAAAAATAGGTACTATTACAGATAAAACAAAAGTAAAAGGAACAATTTTCTTGAGTGGCGACCAAAAAAAGGTCATCACGTACATTTCCGCGACGAAATTAGTCCCAACAAAAAAAAAGGTCGTCAAACAAAAAGCTCCGAAACGCGGGGCAAACATGTCAAAAATATGCATTTTACCCTTGATTTTTAGGTGAAATATACAATTAAAACCAACAACAACAAAAATTTCTAAAATATCCAATTTTTCCAAGAAATGGCCGAAATATGCATTATTCCCAAAAAGTGGCAGATATATGCAAATGCATATGCATATTATCCGGTCTCTACTAATAACAAAGTCACAAACGCGAGTGAAAAACTAATGTATGTTAAATGTAAATAGTCTCTTGGAAAGTAACTCAATAAGAACTGTGTACATGAACTGTGTACATACACAAAATTAGGCACTCTGAAAATATTCCACTATAGATGGCATCATGGTCGCTTAGACCTTTTATAAAAATCATCAGATCAAAAATTTCGACGTTGCGTGTAACGCTACCCAGAACTCAACTGACTAGAGCACTGTCACGATATGGCGGTAGATGCGGGTTCAAAACCCGCTTCTTATGTTGAAGTTTATTAAAATTTCTTTATAATATCTAGAAGTTAATATAAGCTTTTATACTAATTTTAATTAATAATGCTATCATCGAGATAATGAAACCAAGAAGTGCTTAATAGAAATTTTCACCTGCTTATATTAAGCCCCTCAAGTTTCCGTTCATTTGATTTTTGTTACAATCCAATACATAATAATTAATAAATAATTAATAATAATATTATAATTTACTTCCAGAAAGTTTATCTGATAATGGAACCAATAATTAAATAGTGGTAAGGCTTCGACGGCTCTTAGTATACTAATACCTTTCATCTTCAATTGGGGATCCTTTGATTTAACTTTACCATTAAAGCAGAAAGTATAGTAAAGAGGATTACATTAGAGCCACCAACTTTAACCGAGGCCAACCTCTATATTCGGAAGAAATTCTGACACACGTATATCCACCAATCCGCAGTGGAGCAGCGTGGTGGATTAAGCTCCATACCTTCTCCCTAATAGGAGAAGAGGCCTA